>JAABOM020031985.1:0-55597 GCA_011800125.2 Solanum clarkiae
TTGTTTGCCATCCCAGCTGACTTCTTACTCCTATTTATGATTTTGTTCTATTCTAGAGACAATATCATTTTATACTTGTATTTCCTTTCAGTTCCATTGTAATATATTAGAAGCTTGTGCATGTGACAACCAGGTCTTGAGGGATTTTCATCAAATTGAACTTTTATTTTTATTATAATTCCGCATTTTTAAGGCTATAGTTGGGTTGTAGGCTAACTTATCTTGGTGGGATAAGACGAGTGCCATCATGCCTGAATTTTGGGTCGTGACAAATATTCCAGGCAATGACGCCAAAATCTTGATGTCACCAAAATTATATCTCTTTTTTGAGGATAAAGTAGTCATTGACAAGATATAGAACTTAGCCAAGGTTAGGTTCGAACCCACAGAGAATACGTAGACTTAGGAGAATTTAATTAGTACAATTTGAGTGATTAACCTACTTATCACCCCAAAAAGGGGGGGGGGGCTTTGCAATAACAATAAGAAAAGTAAGCTTAACTAACACAAATGTTTAACTAATATGGAGAGAAACTTGGGTATTGTGTTCCCATGATTCCCTAACTCAGCATCACCAGTTAACCTAACTCTTTCCTAGTGTGTCGCATGAAGGACAATAAGTTAAGTTCACTAAACCTTTTGGCCTAGCGAGAGGCTAAATTCACTATGTGACTTGACCCATCTCCGCAGTTTTCATTACTAACCCTTACCTATTATTCCAGTACAACCTCCCTTTGGCCTAGTTGGTTGATTAGATGAAAACAAATCAATCGAATCCTGTTAATTAATCACTTTTCCTATTGATTACTACCTTGGTCCAGTCAGTTACACTAGATGGGTTCTAATGTTGGCCATAACTAGAAAATATATAAAATGAAGAGAGCTAATTAATACATGCATGCACACTTTCCAAGAATTAGGAAGTATCCAATTTTTCCATCTCAGTTCTTCATGGTTCCCATAACCCTAGCTATGGATTTAGCTACTCATGATTTGTATAGATTCAAGACTTATTAATTGGAGTAACATAATAGAACACTTACGCAATTGAATTAAACATAAGTAAATCGAAGCTTCAATGAGAATCACAAGATTATAAGATCAAATCAAAGCACAAGTGTTTCTCAAAACTCTCCAATGTTTTCTCTACTCAATCACACTATTTTACTCTAAAATTGTTCAACTCTCCCGAAACTTAATGTAAAATAACCTAAAAACCTATTTATAATATTTAAAATAAGTCCTAAAAAACAGGACAACTAGGTTGGTAGAATTTTCCATTGGAATTGTCTACTTTAAAAAATCAGCCCCTCACTAGAATTATTCACAAAATCTCCTCCACAGCCTGTAAAGGGTCTTGTATCATCAAAAACAAAAACTTTTGCATTTTCTTCAAAAAATCAAGGCCAACCTAGGTATCCGACAAATAAAATACGAAAAGACATAAAACTCACTAATATCGCATTGAGAACACACAAAATTCAAAGTTTTAAGCATCAAAAGTACTATATTTTGACAACACATCAGTGATAGGGAGAGTGTTGGAATTCGAGGTGGAAAATTGGATATTCCTAAAGGTGTCTTCTATGAAAGGAGTGATGAGATCTGTGGAAAAGAGAAAACTTACCCCTCAGTACATTTGACCCTAAAAATTCTAAGAAATATTGGCAATGTTGTATATGAGTTGGACTAACCTATGATATAACATCATTCCATCACGCAATTCATGCATGTATACTCAAAATGTGTGTGGATAATCATTCTCTTATGGTTCCACTAGAGAACATTGTTGCGAAAGATTTCTTGTCTTATGAGGAAGTACTTAGCCAAGTTTGGAAGTTGAGAACTAAAAAGAAGCTTTGGTGAAAGCATTTAGGAAGGAATCAAAGGATGGAAAAAGTTACTTGGGAATCAGAATAAGACATGAAGTCTAGTTATTCTTTTTTGTTCACCCTTAAGGATGATAGAAATGAAGGTACCAATCTTACTCTTTATGTATCTGCATATTCTTATATTTGTGGCTATTCTTAAGGTTGGTTTTATAGACACTATGTTGGGTTAATGGTATTAAAAGAATTGATATTGGAGATTAATGTCTTAATATGGGTTCCTTTGGTAGTGTACATTCATCACATCATGTTAATCTACTCTTAACTTCTCATTTGAGGATGAATAATTCTAAGAGAGGGATAATGTAACTCTCCGAATTTTCAAACTATTGTGCAAGTCTTTCTTTAAATGTGTAAGGACCCCCAAACATGTTGTTTTATGTCTCATCAGTACTGAAAACAATTCTTTAGTATGGTAGGAGCTTTGAATATGAATTAAGGTCTTAAGGAACTTATAGCTCAAGGTTGACTTGAATGCTTCTTTACCGATTGAATTTTCATATAAGATTTTATTTGGGTCAACTTCAAATGATCATATCTCCTAATTTATAAAGAGTTACAGACTCATAATGTAACACTTGTCAAACTCAAATAAGCCCAGGAAGTCAAAAAAGGCAATCTAATTTTGTAGAATTTAATTCCTATGAACAATATCTATGGCCCATGGAACCATCTATTTGATCGTAGGTAGGGTTTTAGGAACCAACCTCTTGCAAGTCTAAGCCTCAGTACTTTTTGCATGGGCTGACAGGATGACTTCTAGAAGGGACTACAATCCATAGAAAGGTCCCATGGAGTCAAGTCCTAAAACTCCCAAGGCCCTAGCACCTATTCCATGAGTTAGGTTTATAACCTGTAATATATTCTACGACCCATCAAAAGGGTCTTATAGACTGAAAGTCATGAGACCTCGAAATCTTAGAGGATGTTTGGATGGGCTTAAAAGGTGGTCAAACCAACTTTTAAGCTCTTTTTAGTTTTGGAAAGTGTTTGATAGATTCTAAAATAGCTTAAAATAAGTTAGAATAGCTTAAAAAAGTCAAAAGTTAAAAGTTAGTCTCCTCCTACTTTTTTCTTTTTGGCTTAAAAATCATTTATATTTGACTAGGGGTGTCAAATTGGAGGGTTGGGCTGAAATTGGGGAGGTTAAAATGGGCTGCATTAAATATCTGGTTGGGTCTTTACCTGGACAAAAGTAATTCGGGTTCAAATGGGTTGGGCTCAAATGGGCTAAAATATGGCTTGGGTCATGACCCGCCCAATTTAACCCACCTAATTTAAGACTAGCAACATACAAAACAAATGATACATTGAGCTGAAATGAGAATCTTATTGTAATCGGCTCAGAATTATCTTATAATGAGTTGAATTATATTGGGCTGAAAATTAGCTCAATTCTAAATCATACTGAACCTAACCCATAAAATTATGGGCGGATTGGGCTTGTTATTTATGTTTGGGCTTATTTTGCCACCTCTATATTTGACAAATAAATTTACCTTTTTATTCTTAAAGTTTTCTTATAATTTCTATATTATATTTTCTCCTACAATTTTTCCTTTTTTTCTTTCATTTTTTTTAATTTGACTCTTCCTTTTTTTTTCTTGCTCTTTCTTCTATTTTTTCCTTCTTTCTTTTTCTTTTTCTTTTCTTCCCTTTCTTCGTTTTCTTCTAAATTTTATTCTCCTTATTTTATTTTATTTTTTTAAAAAATTATTTATGGCAAAGAAGAAATATATCCATTACTTATTATAAATATATTTAAAAAATGCTCAAATATTTCACCTATTTTATCAAAATTATATATTTCAAAAATAAAAAATAACTTAGACAAAAAAATTAACTTATATAATCAATTTATATTGAAGATGAACTAAAATAAATTAATTCTAATTTCATTTAATTTAGAAATAAAAATTTAGAGTATTAAGTAGCATTTATAATGTGTAACAACTTAAGGGTATTTCAAATATTGTGATAAAAAAGTATTTAACAACACTTAGATACCAAACACATTACTAATTTTATTCAGCTTAAGTACTTTTATCCAAATACGTAACTGCTTATTTTAAAATAAGTTTCAGAACTTTAAAAGTACCTCTATAAAAGCTATTTTTTCAGCTAATCCAAACGGGCTCTTAATAATTTTTCTATAACCCAACAAGATGACCTATAGAAGGTTGATCATAGACCAGGGCCCCCAGATCCCAATTTCATAAAAGGGCCTTGTACGACTTGTAGAAGTTACTAATGTCCATATATGGACTCGTAGACAACCCGAGTCAATTTTAATAAGTGATAGTTTGGTCTTTTCCCACTTTTCTGAATCAAAACTTTGATATTTTTTGAATCAAAATAAGCCTCATATTAGTACCCCAGTGCATTTACGCTCATTAACATTTAGAATATTCTGAGAACAAAACAAAGCTGGGTTCAAGCATTCCAACCTAAGGTCTTTGATTTTTCGAGTAGAACTTCAATATTCATGAAATGCTACTCATAGCATTTGATTGAGTCCGTTTGTGTGCCCTACATCTAAATTCCTTTGTTAATTAGTTGAGTTGAGCCTCAAATGAGTAAATTTTTCCTTCATTAAGTTTTATATAATTATGTATTGAAATTTCTAGTGTTATTACATCTTAAATTATTGAAATTATTGTTCATGACTTTCCTCATATGTTCCTTAGTTAAGTTGATGATTATTGCTTTTTCTTTGCAATATTTTGAGTTAATAATGATGATTTTCATGCATCGAGCAAATCATGATTTATACCAATTTATATACCTATTTATTGCATCTAAATATGTATCAGAATTGAGCATAAATGAAGTTTTTAGACAAGAGTTTTGAAGAGATGTGAGTAACTTTAAAATTGCATTTTTTAACGGAGCATGATGAGTTATAAGACTTTGAGCTTTAAGTAATGTCACTTGGTTAATTTGAGTAATTAGTTTACTTGAGGTATATAGGTATAATGAGTTACTTTGAGAGTAGTATTGAGCACAAATTTGGATAAGAACAGAGACAATTCTAACTTCATACACTACAAAGCTAGTGCAGGATAGGATCATACCATTAATTCAGTCTAGTCTTCAGTTGTCCCAAAAGAGGACTTTTATTTGGATCCATTGACATGATTGCCCCATGCCCTGGCAAGGTATAGGGCTTCTATGAAATGGAAGAATACTCGTAATATAATCTCTAGATCATAGGTGATGATTGTCAGTAAGAGAAACTCCCTAATGTAAATAATATCACTTTACTGAGTTGCATCTATTGTTGACTGATTCTTCAATAATTTGTAGTATTGTTATGGTGCTGTTATTTAGTATTAAGTGTCTCTAAGTTTTACTAAGTCAATTTACGTATTTACCATTTTAGTGGGCACGTTGTTAGAAGTGTTTTACCACTGGCGAACCACTTTCCTTTAGTTAGTATTTTTTAGGTTTAGTTGTTAAGTTGTAAGCCTATAAAATGGCACTAGGTCTTCTGATTTTTATGCAGTTGAATTGACAAGTTAGAAAAAACTTGTATGAGTTTTTTCTTTTTGGTGCTTTATTTACTTGTTACTCTTCTTTCTTCCAACAATCTGTGGTATCAAAGCAATTGTAGAAAGTCCTTTTTCGTTGGCAGAACTGTTCAAGCAAGAAAATGTGATCCCTCTTTTGTCCATATTAGCCAGCTTTATTTCTGGAAAAAGGATGACATTCAAGATTAATGTGTAATTTCCTTTGGTTCTCATAATAAGTCTACCTTTTCTAGTCCCTGTTGTAGAGACATTACCCTTTAGTTCTCCCTTTCCCTGCACTTTCCACCCTACATCTAGTTATTCAGAAAGCGTGAAATTAGTTGTGGATATGGGTTTTTCATTTTCCTCCCTTGTTTCAACAGTGACCTCTTCTTGGTAAGTAAATCCACTACCCTCACACTTGTTTACAATGGATGACCCAGAGTTCCCAAATAAGAGAAGTGTTTCCATTAGTGGGAAGATTAAGTCCTAAAGGTGACTAGTCACGTTTTTCTCCAAAGAGAGAACCAACACCTGATTCAGAAATAAACCAATAGAAATTCCTTTTTGGAAATACCTCCAAAGAAGAACGGAGTGTTGGAGAACTCAGTTCCCACAAATCCTGTGAAAGTATTTTGGCTACTTGAGAGTTGTAGGAATGAGATAAAAGTGGAAGTCTTCGTACCTTTCCTACTTTTCTCACCATCAATATCATTTTATTCTTCATTCTTTGTTTTCTCGACTTCTACATCCTTCTTGCTGTCATTTCACCCTTCTCACTTTTCTCACCACTTGCATCATTTTGTTCTTCATTCTTTGTTTTCTCTACTTCCACATCTTTCTTGCTGTCATTTTTACTTTTCTCAATGACTGTGGCTTCCTTTGTTTCAACCTGGATTTTCTCATCATCTGCTACCTTTCATTTAGCAGATGCAACTTTGTCATGCTCATTAGGAGTTTCGACTTTCTCCTGGACAACATTAGATTTGTCAATATTACCTTTTGATGAGTTAGAAATTTGATAAGGTTACTTCTTCTCTTCCTTATACACATCACATGTATTCTTTCGAGTAGACTCACTGGTGACATTTTTTTCTTCTAGTTTACCTGAAGTTAATATCCCACTCTCAACTACAATTGTGACCACAACGGATAAGGTACTGGACTCAGTGGGCAGAACCAAGCGGATAACGGCAAAGGTGTAGTTTTAGATGAAGTAGTTAATCTTTAATGCCAGCCTTTTTCCAGAAATGAAGCTTGCTAATATGGATAAAAGAGGAATCATATTTGCTTGCTTGAATAGTGCTTGTGATGGAAAAACACTTTCTACAATTGCTCTGATAACATAGATTATTGGAAGAAAAAAGAGTAAAAAGTAGACAAAGAACTGAAAAGAAAAGACCCACAAATTTTTTCAACTCCTCAATTCATCTGCATAAAAATCAAAGATATAGTGCAATTTTATAGGCTTACAACTTAAAAACTAAACCTAAAAAGTATGAACAAAAAGAGAGTGGTTTAGCAGTGGTAAAACACCACTAACAATGTCCCCACTAAAACAATAAATACATAAGTTGACTTAGTAAAACTTAGTTGCACTTAATACTGAAAAATAAGACCATAACAAGACTGCACATTATTGAAGAATCAGTCAACACTACCCCTTTCTTCAAAATTACATCTACTTGAGTATATCTTGTATAGTATTATTTTATTTGTAACATTGCATGTATCATTTGAACTTGAATATTCGTATGTTGAGTTATTCTAAGCATGTTTTATTCCAACCTATATACTGTATATTTCATGTATTGACACCATTTAATATTCATCAATTTATGATGCAGATACAATATTAGAGATCCTCAGCAGGTGCTCTTTTGAAATTCTATTCTTTTCTAATAATAGTGACACCTTCTTTCTTTTGGACGGGTCTTTATATTTTAGTTTGCTTACTTTTTTATTATTACTAACTTTAAGGTATCCATAGACTTATCTCAGTACCTTCTTATGAGTAATTATAGGCTTTGTAGATAGAGTCAGATGGAGTTAAATGTTTCCTTTACTGCTATAAAATTATGATTTTCATATTAAGTTGATGACATTGAGTTTATATCCTTATCTCGAGTATCTTTAAATTGTCGTTATTGTTATTTATTTATGATGCTGAGTACCATTTTGAGTTACTCTATTTTGAATTGAGACTTCCATGGAGCGAGTTATCCATCCCAAGGGTTCGTTTGAACAAGCAATAATTTTTGAGTGCCCGCCATACCTAGGCTATACAGTAGTATTTGAGCAAGGATTTCAAGAATTTTAGGGTGTCGATAAAGCCATGCCTAATAAAGTCCTTTTTGTTAGTGTGAAGCATGCCATATCTATAATCGGGATGCTAGAGGATATTAACAATTGTTTCATTTCTTTCATTTCCTACATTTGTATAATACATTTAAACTCTATAAAAGTTCCCTTCGAACTTGTGCATTTATGCATTTTCAGATCATGCAACCAAACTGAACTGTCTACCAAAGGCATTCTGCCAATGCTAAGGTTCCACCAGCTAATATGCTATTTACTTACAATAGACTTACAAGGTTATGTATAGTTGAGCTTGGGAAGGGTAGTGAAGTTCAGGAAAAGCCTTCGGCACCTGTTACTTAGCTTGCTTCTACTTCCTTGGCAGAGTTCAGAGGGGCTATATCCATGCTCACTCAATGAGTGGCTACCCAAATTGGTCATTAGAGTACTCCGGTCCCCATCTCTTGCTCCCAAATCCATCTACTTCTACAAGGATTAGAGACATCTTGAGAATAAACCCAGTTGTCTTCACATGGTTCAAGGTTGAAAAGGATCCTAGATTGACAAGAAATAGACGATCATAAGAGCGATGCGTACTACAAAGATTGAGAGAATTGAGATTACGTCCTATTAGCTCAAGGATGTTGCAAATGTCTAGTACAATTAGTGGAAAAAGAGTCATGGTGAAGATGCAGAGCGTGCTGTTTAGGATAAGTGTGAGAATGCATTCCTTGATCACTTCTTTCTTAGGGAGCTAATTAGGGAAGCAAAGATGGGGCATTTTGTGAATATGAAATAAGAAGGGTTGGCAATGAAGGAGTATAACCTCAAATTCTTTTAATTATCTAGAAATGCTCTACAGATGGTCACGAATATAAAATCTAAGAAGAGGAAGTTTGTGTTTAGGTTGAGCAAGCATGTGAAGAAAGATTATAAGACATCACTTTTGATTTCTAACATGGATATTTCCATACTTATGGTGTATGCCCAAATGGTAGAGGTAGAAAAGAAGAAGAATCGAGAGGAGCACATTAGCAAAAGATCAAGTTAAATAAACATGAGCCTGATTAGAAATAAGGTAAGGGTAACAAGTATTTCTTTTAGAAGAGGTCTTTTAGTTATGAACCATTATCTACAAGTATAACAACGCCTAATAAAAGGTATGATAAAAGGTTGTATAGCAGCTGTCACGACCCATGCCTAAGGGCCTAGACGTGACATGGCGCAAGGGGAACCCAAAGGGACCCTAAGCGAGTCTCTTAGAACATCATTACACATCCTTGGTCATGGAAGCAATAAAATAAGCATCAAGAGAAAATAAATTGGGACAACCAGGGCTAAGGGAACACTTTCATATCAGAGACATCAAGAACAATAGAGTCAAGGCTCATAGCATAGATACATAACATGTCCAACAACACCTCTACTACATAGATAAGAGCGGGGGCCATGACAAGCAACCGGGATCACCCTCATAGTCAATACATAAACAAAAGAAAGATAGTCTTAGTACATAGCAAGAGATCATAAGCAATATCCCCTAAATGGAGGACTCACCAACAAGCTTAAGAGACAATCGTACTAGCCAGGTGGGGGGGGGATGATCAAGTGGTTCTCCAATTCTTATATGGTGACATCACGTAGGCATGGAGTATGCATTAGTATGTTTGAATGTATGTTTGAATATACTAAGTATGTAGGATCAATGCAATAATAGATAGACATCATACCCAAAATGCATAATAATACTCAATATAGCATAATAGCAAGATGGCATGTATAAATGATGCTTGGACTAAAGTCATACTTATATTGAACATAAACATGTGTAAGGAGTGACCATTATTAGTTCAATCCAAGGTTTACCTCCTCCTTGGAGAGGTGTATTAGGTACAATCCCCTTCATGAGGTTGATGGAGTATAATCCCCCAACATGGTTGATGGAGTACAAATCCCCCAACAATGTTGATGGGTACAAACCCCCAACATGATTACATGAGCCTGTTACCTCCTAAGCGAGGCTATCAAGGTACGAACCCCTCAACAAAGTTACCCGAGCCTACAACCTCCCGAGTGAGGCTTGGACATCCCCAACACTATCGAGATCATCATCATATACATACATTCCTTTCATCATCATATAATCGTCATATATAAACCTTTCATTCATCATCATAAATTCATTTAACTCATAAGACATGCACTGGACCTTCGATTCCTCAAGAAACCATACCTGGACATTTTATCAAACACTTGGCCAGTATGTAGTGCTAGTGTAAAACCATGCAATTTAAGCATGTTATCATGCTAGAAAATCCCATGTAAAACCATCAATAGATACTTTGTAATACCCTCAAGTAACATACATCAAAACCCTTCATCAAATCTCACAATAGATATTAGATTCATAGCCCAAAACACAGTAAAATAGTCACAATTTCAAAAACCCCAACATAGTATGCAACGATTTTCATAATCAATAAGATCCATGAGTGAATCAACTTTAAATCATGCAATTTTTAAGTAAAGGAAGCTTGGTCATCATGGGTGAATTGAACCCATGAAATAAACCTACATACCTTAGCTTTGGAGATTAACTTGAAGAAGATTGGAGATGGAGACCTGAAGCTTGAATGAGAACCTTGAAATCCGGATGAGTTTTGAGACTTGAGTTTAGGAGTAAAATATTTGGCTAAGTATTTGAATGAGTGTTGGGGAATGTCTTGAATGATATGAGGGTGACATAAGGCTATGTAAATGTATTTTCACGTGTGGGAACACTTAGGGCCAATACTCAAGAATCTTGGACTGGACTTGAAAAACTTCCCAAAAAATAACAATGTAATACGCCCTTGGTACGTTGCACCAAGGGCGCGAAAAGCTCTCCGAAAATTGCATTTTGCAATTTTTGAATTTTGATACGATTTCTCTTAAATTGGGGTTAGACCCATCCTCCACTCAATTTAACCCCCTGAACAAGTATATATAGTCGGATTTTTGATATCATGCATGAATTTTGAGATTCGCCCATGTCATTTCCTAGCATACGCAAATGTTGGTCTTACAAGTAATATAGTGGCTCTACTTAACGAACCAGGTTGTCGAACCCAAATGATTGGATTGTAATTAGTAATAACTCTTGGGTCTCACGTTTATGGTGCTTTTAGTAAAAAGGGTGTTGGAATTTACTAAAATAAATTGTAAAGAACAAATTTCTAGTAAACAAATCTACTTTTCACTACAAGATATCAATGGATGGGCAATTCCAGGGTTATAACCTTCATGACTTTCTTAATCTTAACAATGTCTACCTATGTCCTGTTTCGTGATTATTGATTGACGGGGTTTAATTTACCTGAACAGGGTTGCATGCCTCTGCCGATCTACCATTATTGAATGCCTAACTACATCATTGAGCAGATATAGATAGATCAATAGAAATGCATTAAGGCTATTTTCCCATATCTGAACCAAGCAAGGTATAAGAATAGTTGTCACTAATCTTCATTACACGAAATCAACCCTAGTTTCCTAGTATTAAACAAACTCCCTATGCTATTGTGTTCTATCTACTCCAACATCTCTTGAATCCAGAGTGAACAACCAATTCACTCCCTAGTTGATCAGGCTACGAAGTATAGATAAGAATAACATATGAAAGAAACCATTCATAGATGTCAAAAGTTAAGAACTACATATAGTCTATGGCTACAACCCCAGAATATGGGGACTTAGCCACTCATGAACGAGGAATACATCATGAATCAAGTGGAAAACATCAAAAACCAAAGTTTAAAGATTATAATAACCCAAAATATGGTGGAAAAGTGTTCTCTATCGTACCTATTGCAGGTCTTGCATCAAAACTAATGTAAAAACCTAAATTCTAATACAGAATAATAATAAAAAACCCATAATTTGACTTTTCCACATCAGGTTCTCAATTCCGCGATGTGGACCCTTTGTATTTCTAAATTTTCACTTAAATTGGTGATTGGACAATTTTGCACAACTTTTGCACAAGTTCGTGATACAGACCTTGCACATTTTTGAGCTTTGTGCCTTTTTTTAGCTTCCACACCCTTCTTCTACTGATGTGTTGCATCAAGTGGGAACGCACCACTTACCAAGTAATTTAAAATGTCCGCATACCATGGTAGTTATTCCACCTCAATGGCTAATAGCTGCTCGTCAGGAAACTCTTCTTTGATTTATAATTTATAGTTGCTCACCCATGTGAGCATCAGTCTCCAGAAGGGATAGATGATCAACCACCTGGTTCTCACTCCCCTTTTGATCCCTGATCTTGATGTCGAACATCCATTTGATACTAGATGTAGCTTGGCATCCTTTTTATTGAAAAAATACTTCACAGCCATGGTCTATGAACACCACCACTTGGGTCCCCACCAAATAGGCTCTGAACTTATCAAACACACACACCAGTGCAAGCATTTCCGTCTCGGTAACTGTATAGTTGCTTTATGCTGCATCTAAGGTCTTGCTGGTATAGTATATGTAGTGGAAAACTTTGTCTCTGCACTACCCCAATACCGTCCCCACTACTATATCACTAGCGTCACAGATCAGCTCGAACAATCGACCCCAATCAGGTGCTACCAAGATCAGAGCCTTCACCAACTTCTTTTTCAGTGTTTCAAATGCCTGCAAACAAGAGTCATCAAAGTGTAGTGATACCTATTTATCCAATAGGGCACACAATGGCTTGGTGATCTTCAAAAGTCTTTAATAAACCTTCGGTAGACACCTACATCAAAACCAGTGGTGGTAGCTCGTCGATCAACTCTATCTTCTGTATGTGCACTTCCAACCCCTTCTTGGACACTTTGTGGCCTAAGACTATCCTCTCCTTAACTTGAAAGTGACATTTCTCCCAGTTAAGAATGAGGTTAGTCTCCTCGCATCTCGCTAATACTCTGTCCAAATTCTGCAAGCAGCTCTCAAACGATTCACTGAAGATAGAGAAGTCATCCATGAACACCTCCACAAAGTTCTCTACCATGTCATTGAAGATATCCATCATGCACCTTTAGAATGTGGCTGGTGCATTGCACAACCCAAAAGGTATGCGTTTGAAAGAATATGTCATATATGGACATGTGAAGTTGTCTTTTCCCAGTCTTCTAGTGTAATAGTGATCTGGTTGTACCCTGAGTATCCATCCAGGAAATAGTAGTATTCCTGCTCGGCCAGTCTATCCAGCATCTGATCAATGAAAGGCACGGGGTAATGGTATTTCCTGGTGGCATCATTCAATTTCCTGTAGTCCAAGTAGATTCGCCACCCCGTCACCATCCTAATAAGAATCAGCTTGTTCTTCTCATTGGTGACAACCATCATCCCACCCTTCTTGGGGTCATATTGTACAGGGCTTACCCATTTGTTGTCTGATATGGGGAAGATGATCCTTCCATCCAACCACTTTATGACTTCCTTCTTCACTACCTCCTTCATAATTGGATTTAGCGTCCTCTACGGTTAAGCCACTAGTTTGTGGCCCTCCTCCATGAATATTCTGTGCATGCATAGGGTTGGGCCGATGCCATGGATGTTAGATATCTACCACCCCATTACTCTCTTTCATTTCTTCAATACCACAATAGCTGCTTCTACCTGGGCTGCAATCAATAAAACAGACAAGATTATTGGTAATGTATTATTTTCGCTGAGGAATTTATACTTGAGATGGGATGGTAACTACTTCTACTCCAATTGAGGAGCTTCTTCCTTTGAGGGTTTGGGTGGTAGTCCAGTACTCTGTTCAAGGGTTCCTTCATCTTTTTCCAGCATACTCACATTATGAGTATTTAGCACACTCTAAATTTCTCAGGTCTCAACATCATCCACTAGCCTTTGATTCAGTAGCACTCTAGCTAGTGGATCTTTAATCTCAAACTGGCTTACAGTGACTACAGTGTCTATTACTGTGATAGCAACCAGATCTTCATATGCTTCTGGGAGCTTTATCGCCTTGTACACATCAAACACTTCCGCCTTATCATGGGCTCGCTTGGTGAGCTTGCCTCTATAACATCTATGAGTACCCTTCCTGTAGCTAGGAATAGGTTCCCTAGTGTGAATGGGACCTCAAGGTCCAGCTCAAAATCTAGGATGACAAAGTCCATGGGGAAGATGAGAGACTCCACTTGGACTAAGACATCCTCCATCATACCATCCGGCCATGCCAATGACCGATCCACCAACTGCAACACAATAGTTGTTGGCTTTGTCCTTCCAAGCCCTAACTTTAAGAACAGAGAAGTGGGCATAAGGTTAACGCTCACCCCAAGATCACACAAGCCCCTGGCATGGAGACGACTCCCGATAGTTACTTGCACAGTAAACTTCCTGGATCTTTTAATTTTTTTGGCAAGTGTGACCTGTTGAGAATCTTAGAGCTACAGGCCTTTGTCAGTGACATAGTTTCATGCTTAGCCTACTTAGTATTCTTTGGAACAACGTCCTTGTTATACTTGGCATATTTTGGGATCCTCTACAAAATATCAATCAATGGTAAGTTAATATGTACCTGACGAATTTTTGGAAGCAATCATCCTTCTTATTCTTCTTGAGATTCTATGGGAATGGAGGAGGAGGTTTTTGCAATAGAGTTACCTCATCAGTGTTGGGCTGGGATTGCTAGCCTCATTGTTCTATGTAGCTTCCTGATCATCCCCCTTTTTCTTCTTGGGGATCAATTCAGTTAAGGACCTTCCACTTCTTGTGTTGACTGCATTGATTTGTTTCTGGTTGGGATTAATGTTACCAGGTAGGCCTCTTTAAGTTCTGGAATTTATTAAGCTGGCTAGATGACCTAACTATTTTCTAAATTTTGGAGATCTTTCTTGTTCCTCCAAATCTTGTCAGCTTGTCTGTTTTGGTTCGCGAAGATCTGCCTCAACGCCTCACTGTCCATCATGGTGTTTGGCTTGGCCTGTCTTGTAGGCTGCTGGGCTGGCTGATTTTGATAAGCATTCCTCCCCCCTTCCCCCCATGGTCTTCGCTGGGGTAGCCCATGATTCTGCTGATTACCACCCCATGAGAAGTTTGGGTGGTTCCTTCGATTCGGGTTGTAAGTGTTCCCAAATCCTTGATAGCTCCCTCTATTGGAATTGCCCACAAAGTTAACTACTTCAGGGTTAGATTCACAAGATTCAGTCGTGTGGTATCTTCTCCCACACACGTCACACTAACTCTGTTATTGCTGTTATACCATATTGGCCAACTTGTTGTTGACCTATTGCTATAGGTGCTTGCTGTTGAAGACCCAATGCCAAATTGTTAAAGTTTGTGGTCATCATGTTCTACATAGATGCCATTTGAGCTTGCTAGTTTGTTACTGCATTGATTTCTAACACCCCAGCCTGCTTCTGGACTGTCGGTCGGCTGGATCCTCCATTCCATTCTAGATTACCCTGGGCAATTCTGTTGAGAAGAGCATACAACTCATTGTATATTTTCTCTAATGCTTGACCCCTGCAGCTGAATCAAGAAGTATCTTGGTATTTGGTTCTAACCCTTCAATGAAGGTATGGACCAATACATCATTAGCTTGGCTATGGTATGGGCCATTTATTAGTAAAGTTTTGAACCTATCCCATGCCTAATAAAAATTCTCCCCAGTCCTCTGCTTGAAACTCAGGATCTCACTTCTAAGTTTGGCTGTCTTGCTAGATGAGAAGAATCGAGTGAGATACTTACAAGCCAGATCATCCCAAGATGCTATGGAGTTTGGCAGCTCGATCTGCAACCACCGCCGGGCTTCCCTAAATAGTGAAAAGGGGAATAAATTCTTCCTCACATAGTCACGGTTCACCCTCTTAAGAATGAAAGTATCAGCAATTTTGAGACAATTCTGAAGATGGACTTGTGGATCTTCATAAGGAAGCCCTGTGAAATGTCAAGTAGAGTGTAATAGCTGGACCATATTTTTATTGAGCTCCCATCGGCCACCAAGATTAGGCTTGAAAAAATCGCTCATGACATTAGTGGTTTGCGGGATTGTTACATCCCTTACTGGCCTCGGTGCCAGTGGTGTAACAGCAGCAGGTGTTATTGCTGCAGGTGGGTTGTTGTTTGCCGTGTTCTCCATAACAAGATCAACCTCCACCTTGTTATCCTATTGTTCCTCATACTCTACTAGTTTAATTGACGGTGTTTCGAACAAATCCCCTACTCTCCTCTTAGATTGACGAAAACAAGAGTCCTGATCTTCTCGCTTACTTATCAATTACCTACACAAAAACACCGCTAAGATCAAATGTAACGTACACCACAAACAAGACAACTTTGAAAATTAACCAATTTGCCTTAAATCCCTGGCAACACCGCTAAAAACATGTTGCTCCCCAACACACAAGTGTACGTGGTGTCACAAGTAATATAGTGGCTCTACTTAAAGAGCCAGGTTGTTGATCCCAAAGGATTTGATTGTAATTAGTAATCACTCTTAGTTCTTATGTTTGTGGTGCTTTTAGTAAAAAGAGTGTTGGAATTTAGTGAAATAAATTGTAATGAACAAATTTCTAGTAAACTAGTCTGCTTTTCATGACAAGATGTCAATGGATGGGCAATTCCAGGATTGTAATCTTCATGACTTTGTCTAGTCTTACTAATGCCTATCTATGTGTGGTTTCCTGATTATTGATTCAAAGGGTTTAGTTTACCTAAATAGGGTTGAATGTCTCTGCTGGCCTACCGTTATTGACTTCCTAACTACATCGTTGACGAAAGATAGACAGACCAATAAAAATGCATTAAAGTTATCTTCCCGTATCTGAACCAAGCAAGGTGTAAGGGTAGTTGTTACTGGTCTCCCTTACATGAATCAACCTAGTTTCCTAGTATTGAACAAACTCCATATGCTATTGTGTTCTATCCACTCCAACATCTCTTGAATGCAGAGTGAACAACCAATTTACTCCCTAGTTGATCAGGCTAAGAAGTATAGATAAGAATAACATAGGAATAATTGAAAGAAACTATTCATAGATGTTAAAAGTTAAGAACTACACATAGTTTATGGCTACAACCCCAGAATATGGGGACTTAGCGACACATGAATGAGGAATACATCATGAATAAAGTGAATAATATCAAAAACCAAAGTCTAAAGATTAAACTAACCCAAAATATGGTAGAAAAGTGTTATCTGTCGTCCATATTGCAGTTCTTGTGTCAAAACCAATTTAAAAACCTAAAGTCTAAGATAGAGTAATAACAAAAATCCCATAATTCAACTTTTCCGCATCGGGTCCTCAAGTACGCAACGCGAATCCCTTGTATTTCTGACTTTTCACTTAAATTACTGACTGGATAATTTTGCACAACTTTGCATAGGTCCGCATTGCACATTTTTGAGCTTCGCGCCTTTTTTGCATTTTTTAGCTTGCATATCCTTGTTCCCAAGTGTGCCATGTGTGCTTTTGATCTTTTGGCTGGTTCTACTGACTTTTCTCCTTCGAGATCCAGGCTGTGTTCTTCCCTTAAGTCCGGGTTTAACTCCGAACTTTCCAATCAAAGCAAAAATCCTGCACAAAACACAACCAAGAGGTGCACTTGACTCTATGTTAGCAAAATAAGAGAAAATAAAACTCAAACACCTAAACTTTACGAATTTATCCTCCGAATTAACTCTATTTATAGGCATTATTGGTTAATTAGGTGTATAAATATGCCTAAGATCAGTCCCCAAATGTTAAAGCAACGTATATGAGAGATGCAAACTTGACAATTTCAGCCTACATAAGGATGCAACAATGCACTTAAACATCATTTCAAAAATCTCAACATAAGAGTAAAATCATCATGAACTTGTCAATTTAAACATGAATATATGCATATGTCATAGGCTGAACTTAGACTTGAAATTACATAGAGGACTTAGATTGATACCTTAGGCTTGAGTGGAGTGGAAAAGATAAGGATATCACTTTTGCATGTCCTTTTCGACCTCCTAAGTAGCACTTTCAACTTGTTGATTCTTCCAAAGGACCTTAACGGAAGCCACATCCTTGTTCCTCAATCTCTTCACTTGCCTATCAAAAATCTGAACCTGAACCTCTTCATAAGTCAAGGATGTCTTCCACAAAACTCACAACATCAAGAGGCACAATAGCATTATGATCACCCACACACTTCCTCAACATAGACACATGAAAGATGGGATGAACCAGTCCCATCTCACTAGGCAATTGCAACTCATAAGCCATCTTGCCAATTCTCCTTATTACCCTATAAGGACCAAAATATCTTGGGCTCAACTTGTCTTTTTTACCAAACCAAACCACACCCTTCATGGGTGGCACTTTCAAATAAACCCAATCACCCACTTTGAATTCAAGGTCCCTCCTACTCATATTGGCATATGACTTTTGGCAACTTTGGGTCGTCTTCAACCTTAACCTAATCATCCTAACCTTCTCAAGAGCCTCCACAACCAGATTTGGTCCTAACATAGCCACCTTACCAATTTCAAACCACCCAATCGATGATCTACAACGTCTATCATAATGACTCTCAAAAGGAGCCTGTCACACCTCGGGAGGGGACCTAAGACGTGGCCGGCACCCAGAGACTATTGCTAGTCCCCTAGCAAACCACTTGGCCTCATCAAATTCAATCAATCTACAATTTTCTAGCCAAAGGAAGATAAAGAAAAATAAATGGGCACATCTCATCATCTAGTCTCAATAATAATGTAGAAAAAGGCTAGTAAAAAACTAACTCATAATCTGGTCAATCAACATTTGACTCTACTTTATGAAACCTCTATCACTGTTAAGTGGTGCCAATGAAAGACCCGTGGCTACCTCAAATCAAATATAAGATAAGCAACTCTAACTTTAAAGCATGATGAAAAATAATGTACTAAATCATCCAAAGTAGGGGATGCTCACCAATCTGCTGAACGCTCGAAGATCCTCAACAATTCGCCTGCTGACGAACTCTATCCAGCATATCTATATCATAATACGATACAATCCAAAAGGTGATATCAGTACTTGGAATGTACTGATATGTAAAATAGCTGAGTGAAACCGAAACATGTAGAACAATATAGAACAATGTCAACTTAACATAGAAAGAAATTAACATGCCAAATGCCTGTCTAAATCTAGAATAAAGAGTAGACAATTGACCCATTAACTCATCAATGAAATCAGACTCACCTCAGAAGGACTCATCTCATCACATCTCGACTCAGAATATCAAGGTAGGAACTTTATTGGAGTTTCTCTTATCCGACAACAATCACTCATGAGCCAGTGATTGTACAACAAGCCACCGTTGTTGCCCAAGACATCCCATATTTTCCAGGTAGGGGACGAATCGAATCCACTATGGACCTAGCTATCTGTTAAAGTTAAGTCCTCTATTGTTACAGGAACTCTATCCATAGGGAACCATAATGAGACGTAATGGTTCTAATCCTCACCTATGCTTGGCTACATAGTTTGATGTGTGCGAGTTGTACAAACTCTTACTCTTTTGATACTCGATACTCCACACGTGACTCAATGCTCATAAAACAATCCATCCAGTCAATACATCTCAATTGACTCATCTTAACTCAGCCTTATAAATGCTCTCATCATTCAAGCAAGCCAATCAAACCATCTCAATCAACCTCATAGAGGCTAATCTATCAGTCAGTCTCATGGAGACTCTAATCATCTCATCAATCAATATCTCAATTAACAACTCAAGGATTTGAACAATCATTAGGGAATGATCGAATAGACAAATCGTTAGAGTTCATTTATGGAAAGTTAGGTGACTATCAAGTTCATCATCATTCTCACATATCAATCTCAAATACAATCACAATCACATTCTCAAAAAAGGCTCTAGACTCAATCTCTATCTTCTCTCATGTTATCATTGAGAAATAATAAGTAGTGTTTATATAATAATCTGTGTAAAACATTCAATTCAAGAAAAAAGGATTGTGATGATCTTAAACATATGAAAATACATGTAAAAATCATAATCTTTTCAAGAAAATAATCTAGAATCATGCATTTAAACTTAAGAACCTTCAGCTCACATCTAAGACCACCTATGGGGAACATGATTGGACAATCTCATGCTTTCATTTAGCCTTACATAACTAAAATAAAGTTCTTCAAATCACCCATCAAGAATTCTCCTTGAATTCTCCAATCTTACGTTCTTCTTTCTTCTCTCACAAGCCCTAACTTTCACGTGTAGTGAAGAAGGACATAGAATGGGGTTTTTGACCCTATTTACTCTTTAACGACCTAAAAGGGTAGTGGTATAAGTTTAAAAGAGGTGGGGAAAAGTCTAGAATGCCCCTTAAGATATTTAAAATTTTAAACTTTGGTGGAACAGGTCGAAATAATAGGTCCGTGATGCAGAACTATCTTGCACCTGTGAATTTCAAAAATTCAATCTTGCCGAAAAATTGAGAAAATATATAAGTATGGTTCCGCGATAGGTCCGCATCGCAGAGCTGTCACGTACCCTCACTCTTTTGGGTCTGCAATAAGTCTGCGTCGTAGCCCTGTCACATACCCTTACTGTTTTTGACTCAATTTTTTGCGTTGATTGCAAATCCGATCTTAGATTTCCCATCCTAGCCCTGAAAGATGCGTCACGCGCATGTCTCCGTTCTAGAGGGATTTTGGTAATTTTACTGGGTGTTACATCATATACCCCTCGGGATCATTCATTCTCGAATGATGAGTAAGGGCGGATATCAAGGAATGAATAGACTCGAGACTCCTCTCAACATTCAATCTATCAATCTATCTTTCAACTCCTCATTTCTATCAACAATCTCTATTAGGACTCGCGAATAGAAAATCAAGAAAAGACAATCAATCT
Organism: Solanum clarkiae; assembly: GCA_011800125.2. Taxonomy (NCBI): domain Eukaryota; kingdom Viridiplantae; phylum Streptophyta; class Magnoliopsida; order Solanales; family Solanaceae; genus Solanum; species Solanum clarkiae. Next base: position 20,567 of record JAABOM020031985.1, read on the forward strand.
TCTCAAAGGTAAGGAATTTACCGTCAATATTCTCATACATCGGCACAAATAGATGCGGATATTTTGCTTTCATATCTTCCTCAGCTTCCCACGTGGCCTCCTCAACAAGTTGATATCTCCATAAGATTTTGACTGAGTCTATCTCTTTAGTTATCAATGTGCGAATCTGACGATCAAGGATTTGGACCAGAGTTTCTTCGTAGGTGAAACCATCCTTCACTCCGATGCTCTCCACAGGTATTACAAAATTAGGATCTCCCAAGCATTTCTTTAGCATCGACATGTGAACCCCGGATGAATACCATCTAACTCGGAACAACTCTAATTCGTAGGCGACCTTCCCAATCCTCTTTACAATATGATAAGGTCTAATATAACATGGACTCAATTTACCCTTCCTCCTACATCTCATGACACCTTTCATAGGTGACACTTGCAAATACACCCAGTCATCCACTTCGAACTCCAAATCTCTCCTCCTCATATCAGTGTAGGATTTATGGCGACTTTGTGCAGTCTTCAATTGCTCTCTAATGAGCTTAACCTTCTCTATTGCTTGATGGACTAGTTCAGGCATAATTAACTCCATTTCTCCAACCTCGAACCACCCAATTAGTGACCTATACCTCCTTTCATATAAAGTTTCATTGGGAGCCATCTGGATACTTGTATGATAACTATTGTTATATGAAAACTCAATCAACGGTAGGTGCTCATCCTAATTTCCTTTAAAATCAAGGACATAGGGTCTCAACATATCTTCTAACATCTGAATTGTACACTCTGCCTGGCCATCGATATGTGGATGAAAGATTGCTCAAATTCACCTTTGTACCCAATCTTTTCTAAAATGATCTTCGAAATTGAGAGGTGAATTAGGCTCCTCTGTCCGAGCTGATAGACAAGGGCACTTCATGCAACCTCACAATCTCTTGGATGTACATCTTGGTATACTCTTCTGCAGTGTTGGTTGTCTTAACCATTAAGAAGTGAGCCGATTTAATCATGATATCCAAGAATCATGTTTCTTCGAGACCTCGGTAAACCAGTAATGAAGTCCATATTTATCATCTCCCACTTCCATTCTAGAATCTCAAAGTTTTGAGCTAATACACATGGCCTTTGGTCGTTAACTTTCACTTGCTGATAGTTCGGGCACTTGGAAACAAACTTGCCAATATCTCATTTCATTCCACTCCACCAATAGACTTCTCTAAAGTTGTGGTACATTTTGGTAGAGCCACGATGAATGGAATACCTAGTGCTATGGGCTTCAACCATAATTCTATCTCACATACCATCAACATTTGGGACGCACAATCTACTTTAGTACCTCAACACATCATCTCCCCCTTTGGAGAAGACCATCACTTTCTGTTTGTGGACGACCTCCTTCAATTGGAGTAAGACAGGATTTTGATGTTTCTTTTCCTTCACCTCTACCACCAAGGATGAAGCAGACCCATTCTAGATATTAACTCCTTCCTCATCGTTCTGCTCAAGTTGAACTCCCAATCGAGCTAATGGATGCACTTCTTTAGCTAGCTCCTTCTTCCCCTCCTAAATATGGGACATGCTACCCATTGACAACCTACTAAGGGCATCAACAACAATGTTAGCTTTTCTTGGATAATGCTCATGCCATAATCCTTGAGCAACTCCAACCATCTTCTATTTCGCAGGTTGAGCTCCTTCTGACTAAAGACGTATTGCAAGCTCTTGTGGTCCGTTAACACATCCACATGCACTCCATATAAGTACTGACACCAAATTTTGAGAGTGAACACCACCTCCGCTAACTCAAGATCATTGGTTGGATAATTCTTCTCATGAATCTTAAGTTGTCTGGAGGCATAGGCTATCACCTTCCCTCTCTGCATCAACATAGATCATCGATCCAATTCTTGAAGCATCGCAATATATCACAAAATCTTCTATTCCATCGGGTGAGGTTAGGACTGGTATAGTAGTCAGTCTAGTCTTTAACTCTTGAAAAATTTTCTCACACTCATCGGACCACTGAAACTTGACATTTTTCTGAGTCAACTTTGTCAATGGTGTGGATAAGGAAGAAAATCCCTCAACAAATTGGCAGTTGTAGCCTGCCAATCCCAAGAAACTCCTTATGTCGGTTGGAGAGGTTGGTCTGGGCCAGTTCTTAACCACTTCAATCTTTTGAAAATCCACTCGAATACCATCATCAAAGATAATATGGCCTAGGAATGCCATAGATTTAAGACAGAATTCACATTTCAAAAACTTTGCATACAACTCATGGTCCTTAAGCATTTGAAGGACAATTCTGAGGTGATTTGCATGGTACTCTTCATCTCTTCAATACACCAAAATATCATCAATAAGCACAATCACAAATATGTCCAGATACTGTTAGAACACTTATTCATCAAATCCATAAAGGCTGCAGGTGCATTCATCAACCCAAAGGATATGACCAAGAACTCAAAATGGCCATATCTAGTCCTAAAGGCTGTCTTTGGGACCTTGTTCAGTTGCCTATAGTCAATACACATTCTGAGAGACCTATCTTTCTTTCGCACAAATAGGACAGGGGCACCCCAAGGAGAAACACTTGGCCTTATAAAGCCCTTTTCTAACAAATCTTTTAACTGCTACTTCAATTTTTTCAGTTTAGCGGGTGCCATCTTATAAGGTGGAATTGAGATAAGCTGAGTATCAGGAAGAACATCAATCCCAAAATCAATCTCCCTATCAGGAGGGACTCCAGGCATATCCTCAGGAAATACTTCTGGGAACTCATTCACGATTGGAACTAACTCAAGAGTTGGGGACTCAATATTATCGTACTTAACTCTCACAAGGTGGTAAATGCACCCCCTAGTAATCATCTTTATATTTCTAAAGTAAGAAATAAACTTTTCTTTAGGTGCTACAGAATCACCCTTCCATTCTGGAACCGATTTATTTGGAAATTGTAACTTAACGGTTCGGGCGCTACAATCAACGGAGGCATAATGGGCGTGGAGCCAATCGATGCTGAGGATCAAATCAAAATAATCATATCTAACTCAATCAGACCAATGATAGTACCGCTATGATGGATGGACACTACACAAGCTCTATAGACTCTCTCAGCTCAAATAGACTCACCCACTGGAGTAGAAACATCAAAGGGTTCAAGAAGACTCTCAGGGGTTCTATCAAATCTACTGGCCACATAAGGAGTTACGAAAGATAATGTGGTGCCAGGATCGATCAACATATAACAATCAAAAGAAAAGACTCTAATCATACTCATCACAACATCTAGGGAGTTCTCTTGATCATATCGACTGCCCATGGTATACAAACGATTTGTAGCTCTGCTTGTGCCTGAAGTGGTGCCTCTCTAATTCCCCTTAGCCGGTAGGGCCAGCGCAGAAAATTGAGCCCTATCGGCCTACTTTGGGAACTCTCTCTAATAGTGGCCTGCTTGCCACATTTGAAACATACATCACTCCCTTCACAACATCTACCCATGTGCAACTTTCCACATGTACCACAGGGTGGTTTACCTCGTGAACCTTGAGCCACGCTAGCTTATGATTGAGACCCACGGGCTCCAACATTCTGAGACTTCTGACCATTTCTGACTCTAGGTGCAGGTGCACTAGCAGATAATGGTGCTGGAAATCAATTTCCATTGCTTTTCCTGCGAACCTCATGGCTGATCGTATTAGGTTTCTTGCTTCTAAACTCTTCCCTATCATGTTGCCTCTCCTCATTAGCTTTTTGCACAAATTCATCAATCTCCCATATACATATCACCCACGAGGATTGCTCCGCTCCCATGTCTCTTTGGTCCTTTATTCAACCCATCAAAATACATCCCCATCCTCCCCCTCATATCAGCAACCATATCCGGAGCATAATGGGATAATTGCGTGAACTTCAGTCAATACTCTTGTACAGTCATAGAGTAATGTTTCAAGTTTAAAAACTCCCTCACCTTTGCCGCTCTCTTTTCCCTTGGGAAGAAACATCCCAAGAAAGCTTCCTCGAACAAAGCCCAAGTCATCACGGGGCACTTTCCCCTTTACCCTTCTTTCACTGGTCGTACCATAGTCTAGCGACCCCCTTTAGTTGATTAGATGCCAACTCCACTCTATCAGCATCAACCATATGCATCACTTGGAACACTTTCTGGAGTTCCTCCACATAGCTCTCATGATCCTCAGTGGATGCAGACCTCGTGAACTCAGGCAGATTCATCCTCAAGAATTCCCGGACTTTAGAAGTGTCATAGGTACCCTGTCGAGCCACTCCTGGTCTCGCAACAGGTGTTGTGACCGCCTGGGCTAGAGTTTGGATAGCCTAGCGAAGATCAACATTAAAGGCCTCATCTTACAGGGGCAGCGCAACAGGACAAGTTGTCCCACTGGCACCTCATGTCCTTGAGTCTCAGGTGGACTGACATTCTCTTGGAAGGGCCCTCTACCTCTGACGGCTCTTCTAGGAAGCATGATCATAATTCTTCAACGCGCAAAGCATGAGTTAGGATAGAACTTTCATAGAGTATAACTCTATAGCATGATTTAGAACATGATTGAAGGGAAACAATTCCTAATGTCCTATAGCCACCTGTTTATCAAATGTGGTCGAAAACACACCTATAAACAAGACTCTACTAGACACGACTTCGTAGACTCCTTAGGACACTTGAACTCGTGCTCTGATGCCAAGTTTATTATGCCCCAGGAGGGGACCGAAGACATGGCCGGCACCCAGAGACTATTGCTAGTCCCCAAGTGAACCACTTGGCCTCATCACATTCATTCAATCAACAATCCTCTAGTCAGCGGAAGATAAGAAAAAATAAATGGGCACATCTCATCATTTAGTCTCAACAATAATGTAGAAAAAGGCTAGTAAAAAAAACTAACTCACAATCTGGACAATTAACATTCGACTGTAGTCTATAAAGCCTCTATCACTATTAAGTGGTGCCAATGAGAGACTCGTGGCTACCTCGAATCAAATAAAAGATAAGCAATTGTAACTCTAAAGCATGATGAAAAATAATGTAATAAATCCTTCGAAGTAGGGGAGGCTCACCAATCTGCTAAACTCTAGAAGATCCTCAATGATTCACCTTCTGCGGTCCAAAAACGGGACGTCAGTACTTGGAATGTACTGGTATGTAAAATAGCTGAGTGAAATCTAAACAGGTAGAACAATATAGAAACAATATCAACTCAACATAAAAAGCCATTAGCATGCCAAATGACTATCTAAAGCAAGAATAACGAGTAGACAGTTGACCCATAAACTCATCAATCAAATCAGACTCATCTCATCTCATCTCATCACATCTCAACTCAGAGTATCAAGGTAGGAACTTTCTAGGAATTTTTCTTATCCGACAACAATCACTTATGAGCCAGTGATTGTACACTAAGCCACCTTTGTTGCCATAGCCGTCATATACTTGCCAGGTAGGGGACGAGTCGAATACTCTAGAGGCCCTAACTATTTGTTAAAGTTAAGTCCTCTATTGTTTCAGGGACTCTTTCCAGAGGGAGCCACAATGAGACATAATAGTTTTAATCCTCACCTAAGCTTGGATACGTAGTTTAACGAGTGCGAGTTAAACTAACTCTTATTCTTTCGATGCTCGATACTCCTCCCATGACTCAGTGCTCATAAAAATAATCCATCCAGTCAATATGTCTCAATTGACTCATCTTAACTCAGCCTTATAAAGACTCTCATCATTCAATCAAACCAATCAAACCATCTCAATCAACCTCATCGAGGATAATCTCTCAGTCAGTCTCGTAGAGACTCTAATCATCTCATCAATCAATAGCTCAAGGATTTGAACAATCATTAGGGAACAATCAAATGGACAAATCGTTAGAGTCTATTTATGGAAACACAGGGGACTATCAAGTTCTATTAGCTCATTATCATTCTCACATCTCAATCTCAAATACAATCACAATCACATTCTCAATGAAGGTTCTAGACTCAATCCCTATCTTCTTTCATGCGATCTTTGAAATAATAAGTAGGGTTTATGCAATAATTCATGTAAAACATTTGATTCAAGAAAACAAGATTGTGATAATCATCAACATATGAAAATACATGTAAAAATCGTAATCTTTTCAAGAAAATAATCAAGAATCATGCATTGAAACTCAAGAACCTTCAATTCTCATCTAAGACCACCTATGGAGCACAATAAGAGAATAATCTAATGCTTTTTGTTAGCCTTACATACCTAGAATGAAGCTCTTCAAATCACCCCGTCAAAAATTCTCCTTGAATTCTCCAATCTTACATTCTTCTTTCTTCTCTCTCAAGCCCTAACCTTCAAGTGTGGTGAAGAAGGACTTATATTGGGGTTTTTGACCCTATTTACTCATCAAAATGACCTAAAGGGATTGTGGGTTAAGTTTAAAAGAGGTGGGGAGAAGTCTAAAATGCCCGTCAAAAGATTTAATATTTTAAACTTTGGTGGAACAGGTCGAAATACGCGGATTTGTCATGCACCGGTGAATTTAAAAAATTCAATCCCATCAAAAAATTGAAAAAATATATATGTGAGTCCGCAATAGGTCTGTGTCATGGAGCTATCGCTTATCCTCACTATTTTGGTTCCGCGATAGGTCCGCGTCGTGGAGCTATTGTACCCTTACTGTTTCTGGTTAATTTTTGTGAAAATAAATTTTTGACCCATTTGCTCCTAAATCGGGTCGAGACCACTCTTTGACTCGATGTTTTGCGCTGATCGCAAATCCGGTCTCGAATTTTCAATCCGACCTTTGGAAGATGTGTCACGTGCACATTTCCGTTCTAGGGGTATTTTTTGGTAAATTTACTAGGTGTTACGTCCATACCGATGCTAGAATGGTAGGCAAACTCAATCAACTAAAGATGATCATCCCAACCACCCTTAAGCTCTAATACATAAGCTCTAAGCATATCCTCAAGGGTTTGGATATCCTTTCGGCTTGGCCATCCGTTTGAGGGTGGAAGGTCGTGCTATGTTTAACCTTTGTACCAAGACCCCTCTTGAAAGATCTCCAAAAATGTGAAGTAAATTGCACCCCATGATCCGATATGATAGATAAAGGAACCCCATGCAATCTTACCAAGTAATGGATGTCTGGCATAGCATACTCCTCAGCCCCATATGTGGTCTTAGCCGGTAGAAAGTGAGCTGATTTCGTCATCCTATCAACCACAACCCAAATGGAATAAAAACCCTTCATAGTCTTGGGCAATCCAACTGCAAAGACCATATTAATCTCTTCCCACCTCCAACTAGGAACTTCTATGTCTTGGGTTAGGCCACCTGGCCTTTGATGTTCGGCTCTGACTTGTTGACAACTATGGCAACTGGCCACAAATTTTGCAATATCTTTCTTCATGCCTCTCCACTAATACACCTCTCTCTAATCCCTACACATTTTAGTAGAACCAGGGTGAATAGAATAGGAAGAACCGTGAGCCTCATTCGGAATTCTCTCTCTTAAGCTATCAACACAAGGCACACACAACCTCCCTTGGTATCTAGGTGCACCATCTCCCCCTCGGGAGAAAACCTCCATTTTCCCATCACCAACCAAGGCCTTCAATTCTAATAAGGAGATATCAAGATCTTCCTTAGCTTTTACCTCCTCAACCAATGAAGATGTAGAACTGTTAACAACAACCATACAACAATTATCACTTCTTCCAACCTAACTTGAAATATAGCCAAATGATGAACCTCCCTAGCCACCTCCTTATCACCACCATTAACATGAGCTACATAGCCCATGGACACTCTACTTAAAGCATCCACCACCATATTAGCCTTACTCAGATGATAATACACACTCATATCATAGCCCTTAAGAAGTTCTAACCATCTCCTTTGCCTCAAGTTAAGATCTATTTGAGTGAAGACACATTGGAGGCTCTTATGATCAATGAACACATTACCACGCACCCCATAGAAGTAATGATGCCAAATCTTTAATGCAAATACCACGGTGGCTAGTTTAAGATCATGGGTAGGATAGTTCTTTTCATGCAGTAGGCTATGACCTTACCATGTTGTATTAGAACACAACCCAAACGAACTCTAAAAGCATCACAATACCCAACAAATACCTCTAGTCCTTGTGGTAGTAGCAGAATAGGAAAGGACACAAGCTTATCTTTCAATGTTTGGAAGCTCCTCTCACGCTCATCAGTCCACACAAACTTGGCCTTCTTTTGAGTCAATTTAGTCATAGGAGAAGCAATAGAAGATAACCCATTCACAAATCTCCAATAAAAACCTGCTAAGCCCATGAAGCTCCTAATATCCGACAGGGTCAACACTCTAGGCCAATTTCTAATCACATCCATTTTCTTAGAATCCACCTTAATGCCATCCCCCTACACCACATGCCCTAGGAAAGCAACATACTTCAACCAAAATTCACACATTTCATACTTAGTATATAACTTCTCTTCCCTCAATCTTTGCAATACAACCCTCAAATGAGCCCTATGTTCCTCATCACTATAAAATTAGATCAAAATACATCATTGAATACCACAACAAATGAATAAAGGTTACATTTGAAGACCCTATTCATAAGGTCCATGAAGATGGCCGAAGCATTGGTCAACCCAAAAGACATCACAACAAACTCATAATGCCCATACCTAGACCAGAAGGCTGCCTTGAAAATATCACACTCCCTCACCATCACTTGATGATACCCAGACCGAAGATCAATCATGGAGAAATGGCTAACCCTTTGCAATTGGTCAAACAAATCATCAATTCTTGGAAGAGGATACGTATTCTTGATGGTGACCCCAATAAGGTAGTCAATACACATTCTAAGGGACACATCCTTGTTTTCCACAAACAACTTCAGTGCAAGCCAAGGTGATTGGGTAGACCAAATAAATCTCTTCTCCAACAAGTCCCTTAATTGTTCCTTGAATTTCTTCAACTCCACTGGGGCCATATGGTAAGGGGGAATAGAAATAGGTTGAGTAGCGGAAAGGAGGTTTATACTAATATCTATCTCCCATTCGGTAGGGACACGGGGAAGGTCAATTGGGAAGACATCAAGAAACTCATTTACAACCAGAACCGACTATATGGAAGGGACTTTGGACTCCACATCTTTAACCCTCACTCGATGGTAAAGACACCCTTTAGAGATCAACATACGGGCATTAATGCAAGAAATGAATCCACCCAAAAGGTCAAGCATGGATTCATTTATTGTATTAAATTCCGTAAGTTGATCTCTAATGTGTGTCTTTACCATCGAGTGAGGGTTAAAGATGTAGAGTCCAAAGTCCCTTCTATAGAGTCAGTTCTGATTGTAAATGAGTTTCTTGATGTCTTCCCAAATAAACTTCCCAGTATCCCTCCCTAAAGGGAGATAGATCTTTGCATAGACGTCCTTCCCGATACTAAACGTATCTTCATTCCCCCTTACCATATGGCCCTGGGGGAGTAGAAGGAGTTAAAGGGACAATTGGAAGATTTGTTGGAGAAGCGATATTAGGCCTAGCCAATTACCTTGGGGTGCTGTGGTGTTGTTTGTGAAGAAGAAGTATGAGTCTCTTAGAATGTCCATTGACTACCGACAACTCAATAAGGCCACTATCAAGAATAGGTATCCTCTTCCAAGGATTGATAACTTTTTTGACCAATTTCAAGGGGATAACTTTTACTCTATAATTGATCTTCAGTCTAGATATCATAAATTGAGTGTAAAGGAGTGTTATATTCCCAAGACGGTCTTCTAGACTCGATATGAGCTTGTTGTGATGTCTTTTGGGTTGACTAATGCACCAATAATCTTCATGGACCTTATGAATAGGGTCCTCAAACCCTACCTTGATTCCTTTGTTGTGGTCTTCATTGCTGATGTATTGATCTATTCACATAGTAGGGAGGAGCATATGGGTCATTTGAGGGTTCTGTTGCAAAGATTGAGGGAGGAGAAATTATATGCCAAATATAAAAAGTGGGAATTTTGGTTGAAGAAGGTTGCATTCTTAGTCATGTGGTGTCGGGGGATGGTATTAAGGTGGATCCTAAGAAGACAGATGTGATTAGCAATTGTCCTAGACCATTGACCCCGTCGGATATTAGGAGTTTCTTGGGCCTTGTGGATTACTATAGAAGGTTTGTGAATGGGTTCTCCTCCATTGCTTCCCCTATGACAAAATTGACTCAAAAGAAAGCTAAGTTTGTATTGACCGATGAGTGTGAGTTGAGCTTCTAAACATTGAACAACAAGCTTGTGTCCACTCTGTTATTGTCATTACCAGATGGACATGAGGGATTTGTGGGGTATTGTGATGCTTCCCGAGTTGGTTTGGGTTGTGTGTTGATGCAATATGGCAAGACCATAACTTAGGCTTCTACAACTCAAGGTACATGAAGGAAACTACCTAACCCATGATCTAGAGTTCCCCACTGTTATGTTTGTATTAAAGATTTAGCGCCACTACTTGTATTGGGTACAGGTTGATGTGTTCACTTATAACAATAGCCTCCAATAAGTCTTCACCCAGAAGGATCCCAACTTGAGGCAAAGGAGATTGGTAGAACTTCTTAAGGACTATGACATGAGTGTATATTGCCATCCCGGTAAAGCAAATGTTGTAGCGAATGCTTTGAGTCAGTTTCTATAGGTAGCCTAGCCCATATTGATAGTGGTGATAGGGAGATGGCTATGGAGGTGACCGATTGGCTAGATTGGAGGTTAGGTTGGAAGAGGTTGGTGATGATGGTTTTGTTGTTGATGATGGGTCTAAGTCTTTATTGGTTGAGGAGGTGATAGCAAAACAAGATCTTGCTTCTTCGCTTTAATTGAAGGCCTTGGTGAAAGAGGAAAAAGTACAGGTTTTCTCCCGAGGGGGAGATGGTGCCCTTGGGTACCAAGGTAGGCTATGTGTGCCTTTTGTTGGTGGTTTGAGGGAGAAAATCCTTAATAAGGCTCATAACTCTTCTTATTCTATCCACCCCAGTTCCACCAAAATGTATAGAGATTGGAGGGATGTGTATTGGTGGGGAAGCATGAAAAGGGACATTGCCAAATTTGTTTTCGGTTGCCATAGTTGTCAACAAGTCGAAGCCGAATATCAACGGTCGGGTGGCCTCACCCAAGAAATAGAGATTCCCACTTGAAAGTGTGAGGTGATTAATATGGATTTTGTGGTTGGGTTGCCAAAGACTAAAAAGGCTTTTGATTCCATTTGGGTTGTGGTTGATAGGATAAGAAAAATTCACTTTCTACTGGTTAAGAACATTTATAGGGCTGAAGCATATTCAAGGTTGTACATCCATGAGTTAGCGAGGTTGCATGGGGTTCCTTGTCCATCATACCGGATCATGGTGCATAACTCGCTTTACACTTTTGGAGGTCTTTTCAAAGGGGTCTTGGTACAAAAGTTCACCTTAGTACGACCTTTAACTCTCAAATAGATAGCCAAGCCAAAAGAAGCACTCCAACATATGAGAATTTGCTTAGGTCTTGTTTCTCGGAGATTAAGGGTAGTTGGGATGACCATATTCCATTAATTGAGTTTGCCTATAACAATAGCTATCACTCTAGCATCGGTATGGCTCCTTTTGAAGCTCTCTATGTGAGACGTTGTAGATCACCGATTGGTTGGTTTGAGATTCGATAGGTGGATTTGTTGGGACTATATCTGGTCAAGGATGCTCTTTAAAAGCTTAGGATGATTAAGGAGAGATTGAAGATAGCCCAAAGTCTAAAAAAAGTTTATGCCGATGTGAGGAGAAGAGACCTTGAATTCAAAGTGGGTGATTGGGTCCATCTGAAAGTTTCACCAATGAAAGGTGTGGTCCATTTTGGTAAAAAGTGGAAGTTGAGTCCAAGATATGTTGGTCCTTATAAGGTGATAAAGAGGGTTGGCAAGGTAGCTTATGAGTTGAAATTGCTTAGTGAGATGAATTTGGTTCAACTAGTGTTCCATGTCTCTATGTTTAGAAAATGTGTTGGTGATACTAATGCTATTGTACATCTTGATGTTGTGGGTGTTGTTGAGGATAACTTGACTTATGAGGGGACTTTGGTTCAGATTTTGGATAGGCAAGTGAAAAGATTGAGGGACAAGGAGGTGGCATCCGTTAAGGTCCTTTGGAGGAATCAACAAGTCAAAAGTGGTACATGGGAGGCCAAGGCGGACATGCAAAGGTAGTATTCTTATCTCTTCCACTTCACTCAATCCTAAGGTACTAGTTCTAAGTCCCCTATGTGATTTCAGGTCTTATATTTCAGTCCCTATACCATTCATATACATTCATGTTTAAGTTGACAAATCTACGATGATTTCACAGTTATGTTGAGATTTTTAAAATGGTGTTCTAAATGTAATGTTGCATTCTTGTTGGGCCTGATTTATTCATGATTGCTCTTGTCTTGTACATCTCTTTTACTTCGAGGACGAATGTCCCCAAGGGAGAGATATTGAAACAAACCAAAAAAGTGCCCGAAAATATGCTAAGAGTTATGCTATTTAAAGTTGACCCTTGTATGAAACAACACCCAAAACGCAACTTAGAGGTAAGTCTTGAACTCGTTCAGGCACTAGGAGTCTCCCATGAATCAAGTACACCCCCAATCTCACTAAATGAGGCTTGAAACATGGATATACAAGGGCATAAAGTTACGGGGTGTCACAATCTCTCCCCCTTAAGAACATTCGTCCTCAAATGTCAAAGAAACGTACACAAGGAAAGTAGACATGAAGACTTTATCCCAATCATGAATGCAACAATGCACATAAACATGATTTCCAAGGAAATTTCAACATGTACATCAAAATTCTCATAATCTTATTAACATGAACATGAATGCATGCAATGACATAAGGGCTAAAACTTGAGACTAGAAATCTTTAAAAAGGACTTGACATGTCAGAGATAGGGATATTGCTTCTCCATGCCCGTACTAGCTCCCCGAGAAACACATACAAATGAATGACTCTTCCAAAGGGGCCTTGATGAACACCATATCATCATTAACCAACTTTTCACTCATCCATCTAACACCTATACTGGAACCTTCCTTTAAGCCGACTTGTCCTCCACATCACCCACAATTTCAAAGAGTGCTATAGTACTAGAGTCACCAACACATCTCATCCACCAAGAAGTATGAAGAACTGGACGAACCATATCTACATCCATAGGTAATCCCAAACTTATGCAACCTTACCAACCTCCCTCTATACTCTGTAAGGACTTATAATCCTCACCTCAATTACCAACCTTAAACACACCTAGTCCACTTGGTAACACAACCACCATCTCCCCCTTAGGATATAACCTCCACTCTATCATTTTCTCACCTAAAACTTCCAACTCTAATAAGGAAGAATCAAGGCCTTGCCTAATCTAGACCTCTTAACCCAAGAAGATTCAGAATCACCAAGGACTCTATACTATCATTCCCAACTTCCCTCATCTTATTTCCAACGTAGCTAACCGATGGACCCCACTAGTCTCCTCTTTGCCACCATTATCCACATATGATAAGCTACCAATAGTCAACCTTCTTAGAGCACCAACCACAACACTAGCCTTACCGAATAAAGAACTAAAGCACACTCATATCATAATCTTTAAAGAATTCTAACCACCTTCACGTTATTCACAAAGCACACTTATCATCTTTTAGTAAACAACCTCTTATCCTCCAAGACTCGCAATACTACCCCCGAATAGTTCACAAGCTCTACACAATTCAATATCTTATTACTAGAGACCACCACAAATATACAAAGGTAAGGCTTTAAGACCTTATTCTAGAGACCCATAAACATAGCCAATGCATACATCAACCAATCGCCATGAAGACACAAAATGCATGCAACTATTCAATCCCAAGTATAACACCACAAACAACCACACCAACTCTAAAGTTATAGGGAAAAACCTAATGCAAGATGAACATGGATCAATACTCATGGACTTTCTAGTAACCAAAAAGAATAAAGAGAGAACAATGGCATATCTATCCCAACAATGCGCACATATTAAAGCCAAGGAAACTTTAACTTACCGGTAATAACAATGGGCACTTGCCTCCCTTGAAGAGAATAGAAATGATTACGCCTTGGAGAGCCCCCTCTATCAACTTCACCACCTTTACCCTTGTTGCGATACCGAGGACATTCAAACTTTTTGTGACCTATCTCCCCATAACTAAAACAAGTGTTAGTGCCCCTCAAGCATGGGCCACAATGATCCTTACCACACTTTGGCCACCAACATTCGAAGCTACACCTTCAACACCTCGGGGCCCTTGGGAAATCATTAGCAAAACCCACCTTTTATGAGAAGACCCTTGGCTATGATAACACCGGCTACCCTTTTGGAACTTACCCTCAAAATGGGCCCTCTTGGTCTCATGATCTCTTCTATTCCTCAATTTTACCTCCATCATCTGTTCGGAATATGTCATCAACTGAGATAAGTCCATGTCACCAATTAGCAAAGTGGACCGACATTCTTCACTCACCAAATCGGAGACCCCCATCATAAACTTATTCATCCTAGATTTAGGATTGGCCACCAAATGAGGAACATACTTTGAAAGTTGATTAAACTTGAGGGCATACTCCCTTACGTTTATAGCACATTGTTTCAAGTTCATAAACACCACCAACTTTGCTTCCCTAAGCTCAAGAGGGAAAAACTGATTGAGGAAAGCCAGTTTGAACTCCTCCCAAAGTATTACATAACCATTTCCCTTCTCCCCCTTCCATTGATCATACAAAATTTGGGCTACCCTCTTGAGTTGGTATGCCGCCAACTCCGCCTTTTCATTCGGCCCAACACCTATGATATATAAGATTTTGTAGTCCTCATCAATGTACTCTTGTGGGTCTTTCTCTATCTTTGACCCATTGAAAATTGAAGGATTCATCCTAATGAAGTCTCTTACCCTAGCTCCTGAGGTAGTATCATGAGGGGCTTGGGCCCCTTGGTTGACTTGATAGGCCATAACTTGGGAAAGCATAGTGAGAGCATTCCGGAGCTCACCATTGGTAGGTTGCTCCTCGGGAGTTTGGGCCCTTCTTCCTCGAGTGTTTGGCATGATCTAGTATAGAAAAGAATAATCTTTAGGGGGAAAATTTAACTCTACTCTATAGCATGACTTAGAATATGAAGAAGGGAATTTATTCCTATAACGCCTCATAGCCTCCTATCCATAGTCATGACGCGCTTCACAACCGTGGACAAGACTCTAATCGATGCAGTGTGTTGGACTCCTAGGATCTATCAACCTAGTGCTTTGATACCACCTTTTTCATGACCCAAGCTTAGGGTCTAGATGTGACTAGCGAATGGGGAACACGAAGGAACCCAAACAAGCCTCATTGCATATCATTACACATCCTTGGTCGCGGAAGCAATGCAAAACAATGTAAGAAACATAAATAAGGGGAATTGGGACTATGGGAGAGACTCATATTTAAATAGCTTGAATATCATAAGTAAGTCAAAGCTCAAGCATGATACATAACTTTCCCAACAACACCTCTAATATAGGACTTAAGGGGGGGCTAAGACAAGCAACTAGGCTCACCCTCATAGTAAATGTATACCAAAAAGAATGATGGTATTTAATAAATAGCTTAAGAACATAGATATTTCCATTGCACATGAGGACTCAGCAACTAGCTTGAATGGATACCACTAGCCACGTGGAAGAGGATGATGACCAAATGAAGCTCCAGTTCCTTCATGGTAATATCATGTAGGCACAAAGTATGTGTTAGTACGTTTGAATGTACTATGTATGTAGGATGAAATGCTACAAGAGATAGGCATCATAATCAAAATGCATAACAATAGGAAATAGGCATAGTATAACAAATATTGCATGTATGATCAATGCTGAAGTAAAATATGCTTAAGTAACTCATGCTTATATAGGATAGCATATGTGTACAAAAGACCAAACTAGATTTCCAAATGTATAATCCTTTGGTAGGTTAGTGATGATGCCGCCCCACAACTTAAGTGGATGAGTACTAACCCTCATCTAGGTTAGTAATAATGCCACCCCACCACCAAGGTGGATGAGTACTAACCCTCATCTAGGTTGATCAATACTAACCCTCATCTAGGTTAGTGGTGATGCCACCCCATCACATAGGTGGATGAGTAATAACCCTCATCTAGGTTGATGAGTACTAACCCCCATCTAGGTTAGTGATGATGCCATCCCATCACTAGGTGGAGAAGTACAAACCCTTCACTAGGTTATCCCGGCGCTTAGACCCCTCTCCCCCCCGAGATTGGGCATGTTCGAGTTCTACACTTTATATAGGATTCATCGTATGATCTTATGCAATACTTCATATAGTAATAATCATACATATAAGCTTATTTCATTATTATAACATCATTCATATCATATCTCATGCTTAGGACCTTCAATTCCTCAAGAAACTATAACCGGATATTTTATCAAACACTTTAGGGTGTGTAGTGTGGGTGAAAGACCATGCAATTTAAAGATGAAATCATGCAAGAAAATCTATTGTAAAATATTACATCAACACCTTGAAATACCGCCAAGACATTAATATCAAAACCCTCATCAAAACATACAATAGATCCAAGATATATAGCTCACAACATACCAAAATAGTCACAACTTTACATAACTTTAACATAGTTTGTAAACATGTTCATACTAGTACACTCATTTATAAACTCAACTTTAAATCATTAAATTTAGGAAAAAGGAAGCTTGGGTATCATAGGTGAAAGGAACCCATGAAAGAAACCCACGTACCTTAGGTCTAGAGTTGCTTGGAATTGCGATTGGGAAGAATAGAGGCTTGGAAATGATCTTTGAATCCAATCTTGTTCTTGGGTTTCCTTGAAATTAAATTGGGGATTGATGGAGGCTTTTGAGAGAAATTAGAGTGTATTTTATATGAGATTATTGAGTTTTATCCTTTGGAACTTTGTTCAGGTCTTTTAGAAAGGTTAAGATAGCATTGGAAGTCTAAAAAGGGCATTAGAGTAATTGGTATTTACGATGATTCTATTAGTGACCGGATGGATAATTTGGCAAAGCGTCATCTCACTGGAGACTTCACTGGCTATGTGGCACTACACGGGTCATGTGGAGTGCCCGTGTGAAGTGCCTTAGTGAAAAAAATGGAAGTTGGGAAACTTGGAAAGAAATTGACGTCGTCACTTTGACGACCCACTTCACGGACCGTGTGGTATTACACGGACTGTGTACTGGTCTGTCCCACCTTCCTTAGACAACACAATGTTTCAGGCCACCACATGTCCAAGTCCCATGGGCCATCCCACTCCACCCGGCCCGTCAACAGTGCCCGTGACACCATCCTTAGCCACATTTTCTGCAATTTTCAACAAGCTCCCTTTGGCACACCTTGTGGCCATCCCCACGGTCAGTGGTGAACCTCACGACCCATACCACTGCCATTTCCACCTTCTTTAGTGCCAAAAATGGCCTTTTCCAACCCCAGCTGCCCCAAACGGCCAATCAAAGGCTACACTGGCCGTCAAACAGTCCGTGTGACAATACCGCACGGGAGGGCCTCACGAAAACGATCATAACGCCTTCACCCGACCTCAGAATGAGGTGAAACCAAGTGCGTTTCGAAGCTAGCTCAAAGGTATTTCATTTGACATTTTTTGGTCCACCTAGTTCCAAATGGTCTAAGAGTTATGCTAGTCTAAAGTTTACCCTTGTATGAAACAACACCCAAAACTCAACTTGGAGATAAGTCTTGAACTCTTTTAGGTACTAGGAATCTCCCATGAATCTAGTACACACAAAACATCACCAAATGAGGCTTGAAAAATGGATATATTTTTACAAGAGCATCAAGTTACGTTGTGTCGCAAATCTTGAGAGGAAATCCTTAGATTCGAAGAGAGTTTTGAGACTTGAATTTAAGAGTAAAATATTTGGCTAATTGTTTGAATAAGTATTGGGAAATTTTTAGAATGATATGAGCGTGAAAAATGGTTAAGTATAGGTATTTTCACATTTAGGAACATTTAGGCCCGAGTCTTTAATGACTTGTACCGAAGTCAAAACTGGATAAAAGACGACATTAGTGCGCGCCCTTGATGCGTCGCGCCAGGGGCGCGAAAAGCTCACTGGAAATTGCATTTTGGAAATTTCAAATTTTGATACGGTTGCTCTAAAATCAGGGTTAGACTCATCCCCCACTCAATTTTCCCCTTGAACAAGAATTTAAAGTTGGATTTTTGATATCACACATGCATTTTGAGATATATGGAAATTACGATTCCAGACACTTTCGAGGCACATTTTCTGGTACTTTTTGGAGTCGTTACAATGTCTCCCCCTTGGGAATATTCATCCCTGAAATTACATAGGGGACTTAGAGTGTTACCTTAAGCTTGAGTGGAGTGGTAAAGGTAAGGATATCGCTTTTGCATGTCCGCTTTGGCCTCCCATGTATCACTTTCGACTTGTTGATTCCTCCGAAGGACCTTAACGGAAGCCACCTCTTTGTTTCTCAATCTCTTCACTTGCAATCAAAAATCATAACCGAAACCTCTTCATAGGTCAATTTATCTTCAACCACACCCAAAACATCAAGAGGCACAATAGTATTCAGATCACCCACACATTTCCTCAACACAGACACGTGAAACACCGGATGAACCAAATTTACTTCTCTAGGAAAATCCAACTCCTAGGATACCTTACCGATCCTTCTCATCACCCTATAAGGGACCACATATCTAGGGCTCAACTTTCCCTTCTTACCAAAACGGACCACACCCTTCATGGGTGACAACTTCAAATAAACCCAATCATCAACTTTGAGTTCAAGCTCCCTTCTCCTCATATCAGCATAAGACTTTTGACTACTTTGGGCTGTCTACAAACTTTCCCTAATCATCATAACCTTCTAAAGAGCTTCCATAACTAGATCCGAACCTAACAAGGCCACCTCACCAACCTCAAACCACCCAACAGGTGATCTGTAATGTCTACTAAAGAGAGCCTTAAAAGAAGCCATACCAATAGTAGAATGATAGCTATTGATGTAGGAAAACTCAATCAATGGAGATGATCATCCCAACTACCTTTAAGCTCCAAGACACTTGCTCTAAGAATATCCTCAAGGGTTTGGATGGTCCTTTTGGCTTGGCCATCTATTTGAGGGTGGAAGGCCGTAGAAAGCTTAACTCTAATACCAAGACCCCTTTTGAAAGATCTCCAAAAATGTGAAGTCAATTGAGCTCCACGATCCAATATGATGGATAAAGGAACCCATGCAATCTCACCAAGTCATGGATGTACAACCTTGCATACTCTTCAGCCCCATATGTGGTCTTAACCACTAGAAAATGAGCCGATTTCATCATCCTATCAACTATAACCCTAATGGAATCAAAATCTTTTCTAGTCTTGAGAAACCCAACGACAAAATCCATATTAATCACCTCCCACTTCCAAGTAGGAATCTCTATGTCTTGGGTTAGGCCACCCGGCCTCTTATTTTCGGCATCGACTTGTTGAGAACTATGACAACTGAAAACGAATTTGGTAATGTCCCTCTTAATGTCACCCACCAATACACCTCCCTCAAATCTGTGTACATTTTAGTAGAACCGCGGTGAATAGAATAAGATGAATTATGGGCCTCAAATCAAGAATCTTTTCTATTAAGCCATCAACACAAGACACACACAACCTACCTTGGTATCTAACAACACCATCTCCCCCTTAGGAGAAAACCTCTACTTTTTCCTCTTTCACCAAGGCCTTCAATTCTAATAAGGAAAGGTCAAGATCCTGTTTAGCTTTCACCTCCTCAACCAATGAGGATTTAGAACCATCAACAACAACAAAA
Source organism: Solanum clarkiae (assembly GCA_011800125.2). Classification (NCBI taxonomy): domain Eukaryota; kingdom Viridiplantae; phylum Streptophyta; class Magnoliopsida; order Solanales; family Solanaceae; genus Solanum; species Solanum clarkiae. The sequence continues at coordinate 40,466 of JAABOM020031985.1, forward strand.
CCACCATTATCGACTTCCCCCAACCTAACTCCCAATCTAGCCAAAGGATGGACCTCCCTAGCCATATCTCTATCACCACCATCAATATGAGCTAGGCCACCCATGGACACCCTACTCAACGCACCCGCCACCTCATTAGCCTTACCTGGATGATAATGCAAACTCATATCATGGTCCTTAAGAAGTTCTAACAATCTCCTTTGCCTTAAGTTAAGATCTTTTTGAGTGAAGACATATTGGAGGCTCTTATGATTGGTGAACACATCAACATGCACCCTATACAAATAATGAAGCGAAATCTTTAATACAAATACCACGACAACTAGTTCAAGATCATGTGTAGGGTAGCTCTTTTCATACACCTTGAATTTCCTCGAAGCATAGGCTATCACCTTGCAATTTTGCATTAGCACACAACCCAAACCAAGTCTAGAAGCATAAACCCTCAAGCCCATCCGGTAGTGACAATATAGGAGCGAACACAAGCTTATATTTCAAGGATTAGAAGCTCCTCTCACACTCATCGATCCATAAACTTGGCCTTCTTTTAAGTTAACGTTTTCATAGGGGAAGCAATAGAAGAGAACCCATTCACGAATCTCCGATAATACCCTGCTAAGACCAAGAAACTCTTAATATTCGATGAGGTCAATTGTCTAGGACAATTTTTAATCACATTGGTCTACTTAGGATCCACCTTAATGCCATCCCCCGACACCACATGTTTTAGGAAGGCAACCTCCTTCGACCAGAATTCACACTTTTTAGATTTAGCATATAGCCTCTCCTCCCTCAAGCTTTGCAACACAACCCTCAAATGAGACTTATGCTCCTCCTCACCATGGGAATAGATAAAAATATTATCAATGAATACCACAACAAATGAATCAAGGTAGGGTTTAAAGACCATATTCATAAGGTCCATGAAGATAGATGGTGCATTGGTCAACCTGAAAGACATCACAACAAACTCATAATACTCATATCTAGTCCAGAAGGCCGTCTTGGGAATATCACACTCCCGCACCTTCACTTGATGATACCCATATCGAAGATCAATCTTAGAGAAATGGCTGTCTCATTGCAATTGGTCAAATAAATCATGAATCCTTGGAAGAGGATACCTATTCTTGATGGTGACCCTATTGAGTTGCTGGTAGTCAATACACATCCTAAGGAACCCATCCTTATTTTGAACGAACAACTCTGGTGCACCCTAAGGTGATTCTCTAGGCCTAATGAACCCCTTCCCCACAAGTCCCTCAATTGCTCCTTCAAGTCCTTCAACTCTGCCGGGGCCATACGATAAGGGGGAACAGAATTGGGTTAAGTATTGGGGAGGAGTTCTATGCCAAAATCCATTTCCCTTTCGTGAGGAACAATGAGAAGGTCATTTCTAAAGACATCAAGGAACTCATTAACAATTGGAACCGACTCTATGGGAAGGACCTTTGACTCCAAATCCTTAACCCTCACAAGATGGTAAAGACACCCCTTAGAGATCAACTTACGGGCCTTAATGCAAGAGATGAACCGACCCTTGACTACCACATCATGACTCTCCCACTCAAGGACGGGTTCATTTATGAATTGGTATTTGAACCTACGGGTTCTACAATCAATAGAAGCATAGTAGGAATTCAACCAATCCATCCGAAGAATGATATCAAAATCAACCATGTCTAACTCCACAAGATCACGAGGCAACATTTTATGCAAGATGCAAATAGGACAACTCCTATATACTTTCCTAACAATAATAGATGCACCAATTGGAGTAGATATCTCATACGACTCAGGTAATAATTCGGGCTCAACATGGAATCTTTTGGTAACAAAGGGGGTAACAAAAATAAGAGTGGCATCTGGATCAATCAATGCGTACACATCAAAGTCAAATATTTTCAATATACCAGTAACAACATAAGGGACTTTATCAACCCCTTGCCTTCCATGCAAAGCATAAAAATGGTTGTACCATGGGGCACCATCTTCTTGGGCACCTCTTCCCAAAGGCACCGCGTTAGAACCTTCAGTATCAACCTCTTTACCCTTGTTATGATTTCTAGGGAAATCTATTGCCTTATGCCCCATTTCCCCGCAACCATAGCAAGCACCGGTATCCCTCAAGCATGGGCCACCATGACCCTTACCATACTTCGGACACACATCAGTAGGAGCCACACCTCTACTATCTTGGGACCACAAAAAATCATTTGCAACCCTCTTTTGAAATGCATGAGAAGACCCTTGGCCTTGTTGGCATCGACCACTCTTTTGGAACTTACCCTCAAAATGGACCCTCTTGAAGTTACGACCTCTTCTCTTCCTCAGTTTCTCCCTTTCCATTTGTTCAGCATGGGTCATAAATTGTGACAAGTCTATGTCACTAATCAACATGGCGGACCAGCATTCTTCACTAACCAAGTTGGAGACACCCATAACAAATTTGTTCATTCTCAACCTTGGGTCGGCAATCAAGTGAGGAGCAATCTTTGAAAGTTGCTGAACTTGAGGGAATACTCCCTTCTACTCATGGAACCTTGTCTCAAATTCATAAATTCTACCAATTTGGCTTCTATAAACTCAAGAGGGAAAAATCAATTAAGAAAGGCCGCCTTGAAATCTTCCTATAGAACCAATTGGCTCCCTTTTTCCTCCTTCCATTGGTTGTGCCGTAGTTGTGCTACTCCTTTGAGTTGGTAAGCCGCCAACTCCACCTTATCGTCCGGCCTTACACCTACAATAGACAAAATATTGTAGACTCATCAATGAACTCTTGAGGGTCCTCACTCACCTTTGACCCATGGAATTTTGGGGGATTCATTCTCATGAAGTCTCTCACTCGAGACGTCGGTGTAGGAGCATGAGGGGCATGGGCCCCTTGTTTGGCTCGATTGTCTACGACTTGTGCAAGCAAAGTGAGAGCATCCCTAAGTTCTCCATTGGCTAGTTTTTTCTCAGGTGTGCGGGCTCGTCTTCCCCTTGTTCTAGGGATGATGTAGCATAGCAAAGGACAATAGTTAGGGAGGAAAAACTTACTTCAACTCTATAGCACGAAATAGAATATGAAGAAGGGAAACATTTCCTAAACGTATCTTAGCCTCCTACTCATAGTTATTGTGTATAACACAACAATGAATAAGACTCTAATCAACACAGTGTGTTGGACTCCTAGGATCTAACAACCTAGTGCTCTGATACCATCTTTATCAAGCCATGAACCTAGGGCCTAGATGTGACTGGCGAATGGGGAACCTGAAGGAACCCCAAATAAGCCTCATAACATATCATTAAGCATCCTTGGTCATAGAAGAAATAAAAATGACAATAAGAGATAAGCATACAAAAGAGAATTAGGGCTAAAGATAAACTTCCATATCATATCATCAATAAACAAGAGAGTCAAGACTCATAGCATAGATACATAACATGTCCAACAATACTTTTAATACATAGATAAGAGCGGGGGCCATGACAAACAACTGGACTCACCCTCATAGTCATGAATAAAGGTAAGAATGTCATAGTACAAAGCAAGAAATCATAAGCAACGTACCCGAATATGGAGGACTCACCAACAAGCTTGAGAGACAATCGTTCTAGCCACATGGAGGAGGAGGATTATCAAGCGGTGCACTGGTTCCTACATGGTGACATCATATAGGATTAGAGTATGCGTTAGTACGTTTGAATGAACTAAGTATATAGGATGCAATGCAATAAGAGGTAGGTATCATAGGCAAAATGCATAATCATAAGCAATAGATAGCATACTAACGATATGACATGTATGAATAATGCTTGAAGTAAAATCATGCTTATGTAGAATATAATACGAGTGTAACAAGTGACCATTATAGTGCAGGTCAAGACCTACCAACCCCTTGGATAGGCACAAGAGGTACAAACCCCTTCATAAGGTTGATGGAGTACGAACCCCCCAACAAGGTTGATGGAGTATAAACCTCCCAACAAGGTTGATGGAGTACAAACCCCCAAATGGGTTGATGGGTACAAATCCCCAACAAGGTTGATCAGTATAAATCCCATACTGGTTACATGGGCCTACCACCCCTAGAATTTGGCAATTGAGGCACTAACCCCTCAACAAGATTACCTGGCCTACCCCCCAAGCTAGGTTTCGTCATCCCCATCACTATAGAGATAATATCATATATATACACTCCTTTCATCATCATATATATACATTCCCTTTCATAATCATTCCTTCATCCTTTTATCATTATTTCATCACCACTTCATCATCATAATGTCATTCAATTGATAAGATATGCATAGGACCTTCAATTCCTCAAAAAATGACGACCAGACATTTTGTCAAACACTTAGAGGGTGTATAGTGCTAGCGTAAAACCATGCAATTCAAGAGTGAAATCATGCTAGAAAATTTATTATGAAACCACTAATAGATATTTGGTAACATCAACAAGCAATGTACATCAAAGACTTTCATCAAATCTCACAATAGATCTTAGCTTCATAGTCCAAAACATAATAAAACAGTCATAATTTCATAAACCCCAATATCATATGTAATGATTTTCATAATAATCAAGACCCATTTGTAAATCAACTTTAAATTATGCAAATTAGAGTAAAAGGAAGATCGAATAACATAGGTGGACTTGAACTGATGAATATTGGAGAAGAAGACTTGAAGCTTTAGAGGAAATCTTTAGATCTAGAGAGAGTTTTGGGATTTGAATTTAGGAGTAAAATATTTGGCTAAGTGTTTGAATGAGTATTGGAAAGTGTTTAGAATGATATGAGGGTGAAAATGACTAAATATAGGATTTTTATGTTTGGGAACACTTAGGCCCAAGACTTGAAAGTCTTGTACTCAAGTCGAAACTGGCCTAAAAACAACATTAACGCATGCCCTTTGCACGTCGTGCCAGGGGCACGAAAAGCATAATCGAAATTACATTTTGGAAATTTCAAATTTTTATATGGTTTCTCTAAAGTTGGGGTTAGAACCATTTCCCACATAATTTGACCCCCTGAACAAGAATATGAATTTAGATTTTAAAAAATATCATGCATGGATTTTGAGATATAAAGAAATTATGATCCGGGAACTTCTGAGGCACATTTTCAGGCACTTTTTGGGGTCGTTACAATTAGTTTCATGCATACTATTCTTCTATTGATTGTAAAACCCATAGGGTAAAATTACAATTCCCAAATGAACGCTTCCTTGAGTGGGAGAGTCATGACGTGGTAGTCAAGGATAGGTTCATTTGTTGCATTAAGGTCCATAAGTTGATATCTAAGGGGTGTCTTTACCATCATGTTAGAGATGTGGAGTCCAAGGTCGTTCTATAGAGTCGGTTCCAATTGTAAATACGCTCCTTGATGTCTTCCCAAATGACCTTCCTAGTGTTCCTCCCGAAAGGAAAATAGATTTTGGTATATATCTTCTTCCCGATACTCAACATATTTCTATTCCACCTTACCGTATGGCCCCGGTGGAGTTGAAGGAGTTGAAGGAACAATTGAGGGACTTATTGAAGAAGGGATTTATTAGGTCTAGACAATCACTTTGGGGTGCACCAATGTTGTTTGTGAAAAAAAGGATGGGTCCTTTAGGATGTGTATCGATTATCGACAACTCAATAGGGTCACCATCAAGAATAGATATCCTCTTTTGAGAATTGATGATTTGTTTGACAAATTGCAAGGGGCTAGCCATTTCTCTAAGATTGATCTTCGATCCAGGTATCATCAAGTGAAGGTGAGGGAGTGTGATATTCCAAAAATGGACTTCCACACTAGATATGGGCATTATGAGTTTGTTGTGATGTCTTTTGGATTGACCAATGCACCGGCCATCTCCATGGACCTTATGAACAGGGACTTCAAACCTACCATGTTTCATTTGGTGTGGCATTCATTGATAATATTTTGATCTACTATCGTGGTGAGGAGGAGCGTAGGACTCATTTGAGGGTTGTGTTGCAAAGTTTGAGGGAAAAGAAATTATGTGCTAAATATGAAAAGTGTGAATTTTGATCGAATGAGGTTTCCTTCCTAGGGCATATGGTGATGGGGGATGATATCAAGGTGGATCTTAAGAAGACTGATGTAATTAGGAATTGTCCTAGACCATTGATCCCATCGGACATTAGGAGTTTCTTGGTTCTAGTAGGGTACTATCAGAGAATCCTGAATGGGTTCTCTTCTATTGCTTCCCCTATGACAAAATTGACTCAAAAGAGGCCAAGTTTGTGTGGACCGTTGAGTGTGACAGGAGCTTCCAAACCTTGAAAGAAAGCTTGTATCCACTCCTATATTGACACTACTAAATGGGCTAGAGTGATTTCTTGTGTATTGTGATGCTTCTAAAGTTGGGTTGGGTTGTGTCCTAATTCAAAATGGTAAGGTCATAGCCTATGCTTCTAGGAAACTCAAGGTGCATGAAAAGAACTACCCTACCCATGATCTTGAACTAGCCGTCGTGGTATTGGCATTAAAGATTTAGAGTCATTGCTTATATGGCATGCTTGTTGATGTGTTCACCGATCATAAGAGCCTCTAATAAATCTTCCCTTAAAAAGATCTTAACATGAGGCAAAGAAGATGGTTAGAACTTCTTAAGGACTATGATATGAGTGTGCATTATCATCCTGGTATGACTAATGTTGTGGAAGATGCTTTGAGTAGGGTGTCTATGGGTAGCCTAGCTGATGTTGATGGTGGTGATAAGGAGATGGCTAGGGAAGTGCATCGATTAGCTAGATTGGGGATTAGGTTGGAGGATGTTGCTGATGGTGATGTTGTGGTTGTGGATGGTTCCAAGTCCTCCTTGGTTGATGAGGTAATAGCAAAACAAGATCTTGACCCCTCCTTGTTAGAAATGAAGGCCTTGGTCAAAGAAGGAAAAGTAGAGGTTTTCTCCCAAGGGGGAGATGGTGCTCTCAAATACCAAGGTAGGTTGTACGTACCTTGTGTTGATGTCTTGATAGAAAAGATCCTTGATGAGGCCCACAATTATTTTTTTCTATCCACCCCGATTCTACTAAAATGTATAGAGATTTGAAGGAGGTGTATTGGTGGGGAGGCATGAAGAGGGACATTGCAAAATTTGTTTCCAATTGTCATAGTTGTCAATAAGTCAAAGCCAAACATCAAAGGTTGGGTGGCCCAACCTAAGACATAGAGATTCCTACTTGGAAGTGGTAGGTGATTAATATGGTTTTGTGGTTGGGTTGCCCAAGACATAGGGTTTTGATTCCATTTGGGTTGTGATTTATAGGATGATAAAATTGACTCACTTTCTACCAGTTAAGACCACATTTGGGGCTGAAGAGTATTCAAGGTTGTATATCCATGACTTAGTGAGGTTGCATGGTATTCCTTTATCCATCATGTCAGATCGAGGAGCTCAATTTACTTCACATTTTTGGAGATCTTTCTAAAGGGATCTCTGTACTAGATTTTAGCTTTCTATGGCCTTCCACCCACAAATAGATGGCCAAGCCGAAAGTACCATCCAAACCCTTGAGGACATACTTAGACCTTGTGTGTTGGAGCTTAAAGGTAGTTGGGATGATCATCTCCCATTGATTGAGTTTTCCTATAACAATAGCTATCATTCTAGCATCGGTATGGCTCGATTTGAGGCTCTTTATGGTAGACATTGTAGATCATTGGTTGGGTTGTTTGAGGTTGGTGAGATGGTATTTTTGGGAAAATATTTGGTTATTGAGGTTCTTTGGAAGGTTAGGATGATTAGGGAAATATTGAAGGTGGTCTAAAGCCGTGAAAAGTCTTATACCGATGTGAGGAGAAGAGAGCTTGAATTTAAAGTTGATAATTGGGTCTATTTGAAGATGTCATCCATCAAGGGTGTAGTTCATTTTGATAAGAAGGGCAATTTGAGCCCAAGATATAGGGTGATGAGAAAATCGGTAAGGTGGCCTGTGAGTTGGACTTGCCTAAAGAAATGGAATTGGTTCATCCGGTCTTTCATGTGTCTATGTTGAGGAAGTGTGTGGGTAATCCTATGCTATTGTGCCTCTTCATGTTGTGGGGGTAGTTGAAGACAACTTGACTTATGAAGAGGTTCTGGTTCAGATTTTTGATAGGCAAGTGAAGAGATTAAGGAACAAGGATGTCGCTTTCGTTAAGGTCCTCTGGAGGAATCAACAAGTCGAAAGTGCTACATGGGAGGCCAAAGCGGACATGCAAAAATAATATACTTACCTTTTCCACTCCACTCAAGCCTAAGGTATCTATCTAAGTCCCCTATGTAATTTCAAGTCTAAGTTCAGCCCATGACATATGCATACATTCATGTTTAAATTGACAAGTTCATGATTATTTTACACTTGTGATGAGATTTTTGAAATGATGTTTAAGTGCATTGTTGCATCCTTATATGGCCGGCATTTCCCATGTTTACATCTCTCATATATGTCTCTTTGACATTCGGGGATGAATGTATCCAAGGGGGAGATATTGTAACGACTCCAAAAAGTGCCCGAAAATGTTCTTTGAAAGTGCCCGAAATCATAATTTTCATATATCTCAAAATCCGTGCATGATACCAAAAATTTAACTTCATATTCTTGTTTAGGTGGTCAACTTGAGTTTAAAATGGATCTACCTCCAATTTAAGAGAAATCGATTAGCAATTTTGATTTTTCAAGAAAGCAATTTCTAGTGAGGTTTGTGCGGCCCTAGCGCGACACAGCTGTGGTGTGCAGATGAAGAAAACCATATTTTTCTATAGAGCCGCGATGCGGACCTATGTATTTTCTGCCTAGTTAATTTTTGTGCAGACTAAGACTTTTGGGTCTTGCGCCTAAGTGTTCCTAAACGTGAAATTACCTATACTTAACTATTTTTCACCCTCAAATCATTCTAAACATTCCCCAATACTCATTCATACAGTTAGCCAATGTTTTATTTCCTAAATTCAAGTCTCAAAACCCTCTTCAGATCTAAAGATTTCCCCTCAAGCTTCAAGTCTCCATTTCTAATCTTCATCAAGTTCATCTCTAAAGCTAAGGTATGTGGGTTTCTTTCATGGGTTCCTTTCATCCATGATGCCAAGCTTCCTTTTACCCTAAATTGCATGATTCAGAGTTGATTTACAGATGTGTCTTATTTATTATGAAAAATCACTGTACACTATGTTCGGGTCTATGAAATTGTGACTATTTTGCTATGTTTTGGGCTATGATTCAAAATTTTTTTATGAGATTTGATGAAGGGTTTCAATGTATATTGCTTAAAGATGTTACCAAGTATCAATTAATGGCTTTACATTGAATTTTTTAGCATGATAACACCCTTGAATTGCATGGTATTACACTAGCAATACACATCCTCTAAGTGTTTGATAAAATTTCCGGTTATGGGTTCTTGAGGAATTGAAGGTCTAATGCATGTCTTATGAGATGAATGACTATATGATGATGAAATATTGATGCATTGATGATGAGATGAACGTATGTATATGGTATTATCTATATAGTATTGGAATGTGACTATGCCCTACTCGGGCGTTGTGCGCCAGGTAACCGTGTCAAGGGGTTCGTACCTTGATAACCATGTCGAGGGGTTTGTACCTTAATAACCATGTCGGGGGATTCGTATCTCGGTCACCACGGGTGGTAGGGTGCGACGATCCACTAACTATGTTGGGGGGTTTGTACTTCGTTCACCATGGGTGGTAAGGTGTGATGATCCACCAACCAATTGAAGTGGTTTATACCTTAATCACCAAGGGTTGTAGGGTGCGATAATCCACTAATATGGTAGTGGTCTCTTATTACACATGTATTATGTTCTATGTAAGCATGTTTTACGTAAGCATTACTCATACATGCCATCTTACTATTATGCTACTGATTGAGAATTATTATGCATTTTGCCTATGATGCCTATTTATTGTTGTATTGCATCCTACATACTTAGCAAATTCAAACGTACTAACACATACTCTATGCTTGCATGATTGTCGCCATGTAGAAACTGGTGCATTACTTTATCCTCCTCCTCCACGTGGCTAGTACGATTGTCTCTCAATCTAGTTGGTGAGTCCTCCATTACGGGGACGTTACTTATGATCTCTTGCTATGTATTAAGACTATCTTCCTTTTATTTATGTATTGACTATGAGGGAGCCTGGTTATTTGTCGTGGCCCCCGCTCTTATCTATGTAGTAGAGGTGTTGTTGGACATGTTATGTATCTATGCTATGAGCCTTGACTCTCTTGTTTCTTGATGTTATTATAGAAAGTTTACCCTTAGCCCCTATTCCCTTGTTTATGCTTGTCTTGTCATTTTATTTGCTTCCGTGGCCAAGGATGTGTAATGATATGCTATGAGGCTTGTTCAGAGTTTCTTCGGGTTCCCCATTCGCCGGTCACATCTAGGCCCTAGGCTTTGGTCGTGACACATAAGTTAGAGGAGATGGCTTGAGTTACTTAAAGATTATGATTTGAGCATCTTTCAGCGTCTATTGTGTAAAACTATGATTTTCTTATTAAGTTAATGGCATTGAGTTTATAGTATTGTCTCGAGTATCATTAAATTTCTGTTATTATTTCCATTGATAATGTTGACTGCCCATCTGAGTTGCTCTATTTTTAGTTGAGACTTTCACTGAGTGAGTTATCCTGGCCAAGGGTTCCTTAGGACAAGTAATGATTTTTTGTTGCCGGCCATGCCTGCGGTATACACTCGGGCTGTGACACATGACATGTCAAATTAAAGTATTTTTAAGTCTTATTTCCAACTCTACATTTGCATTATTTCATGTTTGGACTAAAATAATACGCTCAATTTACTATAAGTTACCTATTTGCAAAAATCCTACGATTAGAGTGACTTCTGTCACAAGTTGGGAAGATCTGTAGCGTCACTCTGTCAAACTAAAATAGTGACGCCAAATTTCGACCATCTATGATTTTTTTGGTGTCTGTGCATGAGGGGTCTGATGGTTCATTCTCCAAACCATCAAATGAGATCTTTTTGCACTTTTAACTCAGTTTCTTAGGGGTAGTTTGGTACTTCTTTACTCAAAATTGTCCCTAAAGTATTCAAAACATTTCCTACACTTCTAATAAACATAACAAACAATCAAAGACCTCTCCACTTTTTCTTTCATCATCTCAAAATGTTTTAAACCCATAAGGCTTCAAGTAGAAAGAACTAAGGTGAATTCTCAAGGTTCCTTTTCTAAACCCATAAGGCTTCAAGTAGAAAGAACTAAGGTGAATTCTCAAGGTTCCTTTTCTAAGTCCTTTGTCAGAAGTATATATGAGCACTCCCTACTTCATACTACTCATACAAGGTTCATATATTATTATTCATATTTTTCTAAGTTATGAATTGAGGATAGGAGTAAGGCCCTACATGTTGGAAGTTTTAAAAGTGCCTAAGAGAGGAATTCTAGAATTTTCTAAGTATCAGTGGTTCACACGAAAGAGTGTATGAGTCGTATGTTGTTCCACAGTTCATAGTTTATGCTTGAGGAATGGAGGGTGGACTTGGGGAAAATATGGTTTTATCAAGTTTGGAGTATGAGATATCAGTGTAGCTCATACATTGATTGATGGGGCATTAGTCAAGTTGTGGTTTGAGATTTAGAGAAAATCTCTAGGGTCCAAAATGTTATCAGACGAGACCCCTTTTCACGACCCGTTGAATGGACTATGACTCATAATCAAGGTCTCGTGGCCTTATTGGGTAGTTTTTAAGAAAGTACAGTTTTGTCATTTCCTAAGCATACGCTACGCCTTATAAGCCCCTAAATAAGCCTTTCCCATCCCTATACAACCCTAAACCATTTCATTTCAAATCATTTCTCAAATAACCTATGTCCCAAACTCCTCCCAAACACTCTCACGTTTCTCAAGTTTTTCAAGATAAGAGTCCAACCTAGGGTTTTGGATTCCTCCCAAATCAGATTTTCTTCCACTATATCATATCACGGTATATGGGTTTGATTTTGTGGAGATCTTTCCTTTATAAATCTCAATATTCTTTTTCCTTATCTATTTAAAAGTCATGAAAATTTATGAAAATTTTATGAACTCTTTAATTCAATGAAGAGCTTATCTCTTGGGCAGAATTCAATGTCGCCTTCCTCAACTATTTCATTACCATGGAGCTAAGTCGGGCAAAATTAATGGAGATTATGAACATACAAGGTTCCATGAGTGTTAGGGAGTATTCCCTTAAATTCGATAACCTCTCAAAGTATGCTCCTCACTTGGTCATCGATCCTATGGTAAGGATGCATTAGTTTGTGTCGGGAGTTTCTGACTTGATTAATAAAGAATGTCGCACCGCCATGCTCATAGTAGATATATACTTGTCTTGGATCATGATTTATGTCAAGCAACTTGAAGTAGAATAACTTAGAAAGAGGAGGAGTGGAGAGTCCAAGAGAGCTCGTTATGATGGTGGATTTCAATGTGCTAGAGGCGGTCATTTTCAACAAGGCCAGAAATTTCAAGGTCAAGAGTTCTCTAATGATCAAGGCCAAAGGTTTGCTAATAATAGGGTTCCCAACCCTATAGCTCAAGTTGGCAATGGTGGGATAACTCTTCCAAGGTGACCAAATATGGAAGGAATCATAGTGGTGTATGTTTGAGGAACACGGGTGCTTGCTTAGGGTTTGGCATGATGGCCCACAAGATTGCGGATTTTCCTAACAAAGGTAGGGATGGATGTCCTCAAGCATAAGGTACTCATGGTGACTAAAGGGTACAAGGTGGCCAATAAGGAAGTGGTCCACATCAGAACCGATTTTATGCTCTTCAAGGGAGGAAACAGGTGGATGAAGCACCTGATGTTGTTACCAGTATATTAAAGATCTACAATTTTGATTAATGATGGCATTATAATTTCATGTTTGCATTGCATCTCACATACTTAGTACATTCCAAAAGTACTAACATATATTTTTCCTATATGATTTAATCATGTAGGGACAGGTACTCCATGACTAACTCATGGCTAGTTTCAGGTTTTCAAGACTAGTATTTTGCGATGAGCCCTTAGTTCGGGTCTATACCATTTTCATTTTTGCTATTTATTTCATACATTAATGTTTATGCTGGCCTTTAGAGGCTTTTAGTTTCTATGTTGTTAAATGATAAAGTCTTTTCTATTTGATGAAAACTGATTGATATCGGTTCCATCCATTCCATGTTTTAGTTGGTATGATTTTTGGACACTACGTATGCATTGTAATGTTGTTTCATTGTCATCTGATGTCCCTCAGACCCTTTCCCTATTCATTTCCACAAATGTTTTAAGTTTTATACCTATGAATGCTTGAGATATTAAAGATGGCTCGGGTGAGATGTCTTTTGGTATCTCATTTTCCATGTTACGACTAGGCACTAGGTCTGGTCGTTAGGATAAAATAGTTGAGGTAGACCATGCAACACTATTAACTGGTCATAGTCAATTATACAGGTCATAGATGACCCTCCATAGCAACTGGGGTTTTCAGAGTTGGGTCTACAACCAAGCTTTTATGGGTCAATAGACCTTTTAACAGATCATAAATAGTTCTCATTCTGTTCAGCTTTGGTCTAATTCAAAGGCAAGGTATTTTTAGGGTTTGGAAACCACAAGACTTAGTCTATAGGTCATATAAAGTTCTAAGGCTTGCGGACTGGCTTATAGACTGCACCTTCAACTTTAGAAATTTCTGAGTGTGAAGAGGATCTACGAGCCCCCATCTATGATTCGTGAATTGATTTATAGGCTATAGATACGATTCGTTGATGCCTATCTGATATAAACACTAGATTCACTCTTTGGGCTTTATGAACTTATTTGAGTTAAAATAATTATGGGGTCTTACAATATTTCCCCCATGAGATCATTCATCGTCGAATGATGGCCAAACAAAGAGTAGACTCAGCACGAATGCAACTCAACTCAAGTACTCAAACAATCAATTATTCAAAATTGCTAATTACTCAAACTCAAGGATACTCATTGACTCAAAGATAGGGAGAAGGAATGTTACCTTCAACCTCATCATTGGAAGACATTAATAGATATGGGTACCTAACCTTAATATCCTCCTTAGATTCTCGCGTAGATTTCTGAGTAGATTGATCTCTTCATAAAACTTCAATTAAAGCTATCTTCTTGGTCCTCAATTTAAAGGCTTGTTGGTCAAGAATCTAGATTGGAATCTCCTTATCAGACAAGTTATCTTTAACTCCAATGCTATAGGTACGACCAAAAAAAATCTCGTAAGTACTTCCTAAGCATTAAAATTTGAAATACTAGATGGATCGCAACCAACTCTTGTGGTAACTCTAACTAATAAGCAACATTACCAATTCTCTTAAAGATTTGATAAGGACCGATATATCAGGGACTATACTTAGCCTTCTTCCCATACCTCATAACACCTTTCATTGGTAAAACCTTTAGGTACACCCAACCATCAACCTCAAATTCTAAGTTCCTTCTTCCAACATCTATGTAAGACTTGTAATCGCTTTGGGATGTCCTTAATCTTCCTCGAATAACTTTGATCTTTTCCATATCCTGGTGAACCAAGTTAGTCATTACCAATCCTGCATCACCAACCTCGAACCATCTAATAGGTAACCTACATCTCCTCCCATAAAGAGCCTCATATAGAGCCATGTGTATACTAGCATGAAAAGTTATTGTTGTAGGCAAATTCAATGATCAACAAATGATCCTCCAAATTTCCCTTGAAATATAAAATACATGCCCTCAATATGTTCTCAAGGGTTTGGATGGTATGTGCTGCCTGCCCGTCTATCTAAGGGTGAAAGCTCGTGCTAAGGTTTGGCTTTGTGGCAAACCTTTTTGGAAAGACTTTCAAAATTATGCTGTGAAGTGGGATGCTCTGTCGGAGGTGAGGAATAATGGGACCCCTTGCAATCTAACAATCTCCTAGATGTATAACTTGGCGTAGTACTCAGCAGTATCAAACACCTTTACCAGTATGAAGTGAGCTAACTAGGCCGTTTTATTGTGTAGATATTTGAGGCACTGGAAGTTGGGTTGATTGAAGTGGATAAGATATTGGTGGTGGAGTTTGGAGAAAGTTTTCCACTTGGTCTTGGAGTTCTCAGAAATGTCTTTTGA
>JAABOM020031986.1:0-17317 GCA_011800125.2 Solanum clarkiae
CTTTGTATTAATCTTATTAATGAAATCTTCTTATTTTTCAGAAAGCATTGGCTGAGGTTGAAGAGTTAAGCCAGTAAAAGAAGAAGTATCCAGCTTAATACCTTTTAATTTTTCTTTTAAAATTTCATCCAATAATATTTTTGAATGATCTCTTGAAATCTTAACTCCAAGATTATATGTTGCTTCACCCATAGCTTTCATCTCAAAAGTATACGAAAGCCACTCTTTTATTTCTTTTATAAGTTCAATGTTACTCGCAGCTATTAGTATGTCGTCTACATATAAGAGAAGATCACAAACTTATCTTTGAGTCTTTTGATATACACACAATGGTCTTCATGAATCATAATAAATTCATATGATATGATTGCATCATGAAACCGTAAGTACCATCATATAGAAGATTGTTTAAGGCCATAAATTGACCTTTGAAGTCGACGTACTTTATTTTTTCTCCATTTTTCATGAAACCTATAGGTTGTTCCATGTAGATTTCTTCTTCTAGTTCTCCATTGAGAAATGTAGTCTTCACATCCATTTGATGTAATTCACGATCCAATGTAGCCACTATAGGCAAAATTAATTTTATTGAAGTACAGAGTACAACACGTGAAAAGATTTCTTCATAATCAATTCCTTCCTGTTATGTGTACCCCTTAACTACTAGATGAGCTTTGAATCTTTCAATGCTACCATCTGCTTTACACTTGATTTTGAGAATCTATTTGTTTCTAATAATGTTTTGGCCTATAGGTAGATCAACCAATTTCCACACTTGGTTAGATTTTATCGACTCAATTTCCTTCTCAATTACTTTTAGCCATTTTTCTTTAGCAAGATATGTAAGAGCCTCGTATATATTTCTTGGCTCTTCATCATCAGGAGTAACTATAAATGCTTCTCCTTCGATCTTAAATCGACGATAAGGAATTTTTAGATGACTCGTTCATCAAGGTTGAGATTGACAAATTGATTTATCAATTGGTAAGTTACTCCCACTCGGACCAGCAATATCATTAGGATTTGATGCATGTGGTGTATTTGTGGAAATAGGAACTAATTCATTATCATTAAAATGATACCCACTCAAATCCATTTGATCTTTGGCATAGAAATAGTCTAGTCCGTAGTTTCATAAAGAGATAAGTCATGACCTATCTCTCCCTGTTTTGGAAAATCATTCTCTATAAATGTGACATAATGTGACTTAATTTCAGTTACAGGGTCACTACTTTGTTCACCTATGAACACATGACGCTTAGATTGTTCAGAGTATCTTATGAAGATACATTTTCTTTTCCTTGGACCTAATTTTCCATATTGGGAAGAAGAATTATGAATAAAAGTGGCACAACCCCAAGGCTTTAGAATGCTTAAATCGGGCTTACATTTAGGCCATAATTCATATGGCGTAGTCATAACTGATTTTGAAGGGACATGATTAAGTACTAATGCAGGAGTGAGCAAAGCATCACCCCAATAGGTGATTGGCAAGTTTATTTGTGTCATCATTGACCTAACCATTTCTAACAAGGTTCTATTTTGTCGTTCCACAACACCATCTTGTTGTGGAGTATAAGGAGTAGTTAATTGTATTTGAATTCCTTTTTCATCACATAGTTGTTTGAACTCATCAGACAAATACTCCCTTCCTCCATCGATTCTTAAAGCTTTTAGTTTTCATCCCAATTGATTCGCAACTAAGTTCATAAAATTGATGAAGCAACTCAGAGCTTTAGATTTGTGAAAAATCAAGTATACATAACCAATTAGAGTAAAATCATCAATAAAAGTGATGAAATAAATAGCACCATGTCTTGCCCTCACATTCAGTGGACCACAAATGTCAGAATGAATCAGTCTGCAATGGAGTAACAGCTCTTGTGCCTTGCCCGAATGATTTTCTAGTAGTTTTTCTAGTTAGCCAAGATTTACAATTAGATAATTCTACTTTATCTATTATGCCAAGCAAATCTTCTTTGGCTAAGCGGTTCATTCTTTACTAACCAACATGGTCGAGCCTCGCATGCCACGTATTTACATCATTCTCAAAATTAGAAGACGTAAATAAGGAAAAACTAACATTATCATTATAGGGACTTTGAAAAACATCTAGCACAAAAAACTGGTAATAAAAATAACCAATTGTATATATTGTCTTACCCATATATATATCCAAATCCTGTTCATGAAAGAAATAATTAAAATCAATTTTTAATCAACATTTGGACAAAGGCTAGATTACGATGAATCGATTGTCAGGCCCCGGGGGGTACCCTTGGCGCGGCTGACACTTGAAGATCTATTGTTGATTCCCTAAGAGAACCATTTGGCCTCATCATCACATCTTACTCAACAGCAGAAGAATACTCATGTAAAAACATCAAGGGAAAGATATAAATATCGTGAAATAATCTCAAAGAATAGATCAAGTTTAGAAAAAGAAGTACTCAACAATATTCTACTCAAGGTCTATGAAGCCATTACTCTAAACATCCAGATGGTACCATGACAAGCCATGGGTACCCAACTCAAAGAAAACAGAAGTAACTAATGAAATGAAATACAGGCTTCTCCGAATAGCAAGGAGGCTCACCAACTCAGGAACTCTAAACCTCAACAGTGTACCTTCTTAAGTCCTCTATTTACTGTATCTCCCATCATGAAACGATCAATGCCGAGTGGCGTCAGTATGTGGAATGTATGGTATGTAAAATAATTTAAGGAAATAAATCAGGCTCAAACTCAATCATACGACTCAACTCGAGACTCCACTCCTCATCTCATAAATCAAGTAAATCATGCAAGTTTAAATTTGAAATCGTAGTTTAGAAATAGACTCAGTGTTTAATGTAACTCAGTTCGAAAATCATGAATATGCTTAACTCAAGTGTTGCTTGGAAGTTTCTCTATGACATAACTTTCCACCACCATGAGTTTTTGGTGATGTATAACAAAAATACGTCATTTCCACGTCTGCCCTAAACTTGCCAAGGAATAGGGCGTCAATCTCTACCTCTCTTTCTCTTGGATCCTAAGAGAGTGTCCCTCTATAGGGACTTGGGACACCAGAATGTCCCTGTGTTACCATTCTGTGATGGGAACGTATTTCTAGGGTGGTCCTCAGTCGCCCAACTCGGTGCTCAATACTCCTTCCAAGACTAAAAAATGTTCATGAAGATTAACTCAAGCTCAACTCTTTAACTCATCTCATTCAACTCAACATCAACTTTCTTAATTAAAGCCATAACTCAGAATGTGAACTCAAAACAATGCAATTCAAGATTCTAGTTTACATCATGCAAGACTCCTACGAATTACGATCATGTAACATCAAATCATTCATGCTCAATACATACAATATAATAGATCTTCATCACGTACATATATGAAGCAATAAAACTTACTTCTCAAGTTCTTGTTACTTAGTTTAGGAAGTTAGGTTCATAATTTCACTTTAGTCAATAAGAAATGAAAATAGTAGAGTTAGGGTTAGGCTATCAAGCATGCAAAATACATTCATAATTCATAGTAATAATGATGCAACTCATGGATTAACTTGAATGTATACTCAAGAAGCTCAGTTAGGTACAAGAATTCAAGACTCTAGAATCATATGTTTTAAAGTATGCAATTACTACTAAAAATCTCAACTCAAGTGGATGAAGGGGCGCGTGGATGAAAATAGTCCAACGCTTTAGGTAGCCTTACATACGTGGGATTGAAGAAAGATCAACTTTGACTAAAGAACCTTTTCTTCTCCTCTTCTTCTACAAGAACTCTAACATAGTTTTCTGTGTTTAGGGATTAGAAATACATTTAAAAGGGTCTTGTTTAATTAAAAATGACTCAATTACTCATGATTTACATTTACAAGGGGTTGAGAAAATAGAATGCCCCTCATAAAAGAAAAGACTAATTTATACAAAAAATGCCCAGTCTGCGTCATGGAGTGGGCGCGGAGTAGTACAATTTTGCCCAAAATTTGTCCGAACGAATTTTTACCCCTCCCATCAAAAAATTTAAAAAATATATAAGTGTTGGTCTGCGCCCAGGGCGTGTCGTGACCCTAGCGCACATCAAGACTGTTTTGGCTTTCGAATTGAAAAAATTAATTTTTGATCTGGTTGCTCTAAAATCTGAACGAGGCTATTTTCCCACTCAATATTTTGTGTTGATTGCAAATCCGATCTTAGATTTGCAAATGGAGCATGGGAAGACGTATTATGCACATGTCCCTCCTCTAGGGGTATTTTGATAATTTTACAGGGCTTCACATCATCTCCCCCTTGGGATCATTCGTCCTCGAATGATGAGTAGAGGTGGATAAAATGCACGAATAAACTCAAGACTCATATCATTACTCTCTCGACATTTCAGACTCTATTGAATCTTCGTTGACCTCAATAAACTCTACCCAAAGCAAGGATAGATATATCATCTAAAGAATAGAAGCATCGATTAAGTCAAAAATAGGGACATTAC
The DNA here is from genome assembly GCA_011800125.2 of Solanum clarkiae. NCBI lineage: Eukaryota > Viridiplantae > Streptophyta > Magnoliopsida > Solanales > Solanaceae > Solanum > Solanum clarkiae. The sequence goes on from JAABOM020031986.1 coordinate 4,486, forward strand.
CTTCAATATCCTTATTAATGGGCATGAATAGGTATGGGTATTTAGCTCTCATGTCCTCCTCATCTTCCTACGTGGCTTCCTCAAAAAATTAATTTCTCCATAGGACTTTGACTGAGGCGATCTCCTTGGTTCTTATGTTGCGATCCTGACGATCCATGATTTGGATTAAGATCTCTTCATAAGACAAGCTATCCTTTACTCTAATGTTCTCAACTAGAATCAAATCCCAATCACTTCTTTAACGTCGAAAACGTGGAATATAGGATGGATTGCGTCCAGCTCAGAGAAACTCTAACTCATAAGCAACCTTCCCAATTCTCCTCATGATCTAGTAAGGACCAATATAGGGTAGACTCAATATCCATTTCTTCCCAAACCTCATGACACTCTTCACAGGTGATACTTTCAAGTACACCCGGTCATTTACCTCAAATTCTAAGTCCTCCCCCTCATGTCGGTGTAAGATTTTTCTTTGTGCAATTTTCAACCTCTGTATGATGACCTTATCCTTCTCCATCATTTGGTTAACAAGATAGGTTCGATCAACTCAGTTTCTCCAATATCAAACCACCCATTTAGTGATCTACATCTCCACCCATACAAGGCCTCATAGGGGGCCATCTGAATGCTTGCATGATAATTGTTGTTATACGCAAACTCAATCAAAGGTAGACGGTTGTCCCAATTCCCCTTGAAGTCAAGGACACAAGCTCTCAACATATTTTCTAACTTCTGAATGGTGCACTTTTGCCTGGCCATCTATCTGTGGGTGAAAGGATGTACTCAAATTTACCTTCGTACCCAATCCCTTCTGGAGAGATCTCCATATTTGGGAGGTGAATTGAGCTCCTCTGTCTGAGATAATGGACAAGGAACCCTATGCAGCCTCATAGTCTCTTAGATGTATTACTTGGCATACTCCTCTGTAGTGTTAGTTGTCTTGACTTCCAAAAAGTGAGACGACTTCGTCATCCTTTCCATGATAATGCATATCAAATTATGTTGCTTATAGGACCTTGATAGATTGGTAATAAAGTCTATGTTGATCATCTCCCACTTCTAGCCAGGAATCTCAAAATTCTGTGCCAATTCACATGGTTGTTGATGCTCAACCTTGACTTGCTGACAGTTCAGGCTCTTAGAAACAAACTCTACGATATCCCTCTTCATCCTACTCCACTAATAGATTTCCCTCAAGTCATGGTACATCATGGTAGAGCCAGGATGAGTGGAATACCTAGGGCTATGATCTTTAGCCATAATTCTCTCTTTTACACCATTAATATCAGGGACATATAACCTACTGTGGTATCTCAGCACCCCATCTCCCCCTTTGGAGAAGACCATCACTTTCTGTTTGTGGATAGGCTTCTTTAATTAAAGTATGACAGGATCTCGACTTTCTTCTCTTTTACCTATGTCACTAGGGATGATGCAGACCCACTTTGGACATTGACTCCTCCCTCATCATTCTCCTCGAGTTGAACTCCTAATTAAGCCAATCTATGTACTTCCTTCAATATCTCTATCTTTCCTTCCTCAACATAGGTCATTCTACCTATTGACAACCTGCTAAGAGTGTCAACAACAATGTCAGCTTTACCTGGGTGGTAGAGAATGCTCAGTCATAATCCTTGAGCAACTCAAACCATCTCCTCCATTGCAAGTTGATCTCTCTCTGACTAAAAAACATATTGTAAGCTTTTGTGGTCAGTGAACACCTCCACATGCACCTCATACAAGTAGTGGCACCAGATTTTATGTGCAAACACCATCGTTGCCAACTCAAAATCATGGGTTGGATAGTTTCTCTCATGAACCTTAAGTTGTTTGGAAGCATAGGCTATAACCTTCCCTCTTTGCATCAACACACAACCCAACCCAACTCTTGACGCATCGCAATATATTACAAAGTCCTCCACCCTATCGGGCAAGGTCAAAACAAGTGCAGTAGTCAATCTAGTCTTCAACTCTTGGAAACTCTTCTCAAATTCATCAGACCACTGAAACTTGACCTCTTTGTAAGTCAATTTGGTCAAGGGTGCGGATAGTGAAGAAAACCTGTCAACAAATCTGCGGTAGTAGCCTACCAACCCCAAGAAACTTCTTATGTCAATTGGGAAGGTCAATTTGGCCCAGTTCTTACCACTTCTATCTTCTGTGCATCCACTAAATCCCATCACCCGAAGCAACATGAACTAAGAAGGCCATTGACTTGAGCCAGAACTCACATTTTGAGAACGTCGCATATAATTCATGATCGTTAAGAGGTTGGAGGACAACTCTGAGGTGACTGGCATGCTCCTCCTTATCTTTCGAGTACACCAAAATGTCATCGATAAACATAATTACAAACATATCCTGATATGGTCTGAACACCCTATTCATCAAGTCCATGAAGGCTACAGGTGCATTTGTCAGCCCAAAGGACATGACCAAGAACTCAAAGTGGCCATATCTAGTCCTAAAGGTTGTCTTCGAAATGTCACATTCCCTCACTTTCAACTGATAGTAGCCATATCTGAGGTCTATGATTGAGAAACAAGAGGCGCCTCGAAGTTGGTCAAAATAGATCATCTATCCTTGGGAGAGGATATTTGGTCTTAGTTGTGACCTTGTTTAGCTGTCTATAATCTATGCACATTCTGAGGGACCCATCTTTCTTTCCCAATAATAGAACAGGGGCACCCCAAGGAGAAACACTCGTCCTGATAAAACCCTTCTCGAACAAGTCCCTCAACTGCTCCTTCAACTCTTTGAACTCAAGGGAAGCAATCCTATAAGGTGGATTTGAGATGGGTTGGGTATTAGCAAGAACATCAATCCCAAAATCGATCTCACTATTAGGAGGAACTCTAGGTAGATCCTCTGGAAACACTTCTGGGAACTCACTCACAATTGGGACTTACTCAAGAGTAGGAGGCTCAACATCATCGGATTTCACTCACACGAGGTGGTAGATGCACCCTTTGGAGATTAGCTTTCTAGCACTAAGGTGGGAAATAAACTTTCCCTTAGGCGCAAAAAAATCTCCCCTCCATTTTATAACAAGCTCATCGGGAAATTGAAACTTGATAGTTCAGGTTCAACGGTTAACAGTGGCATAGCAGGCGTAAAGCTAGTCCATACCAAGAATTATGTCAAAGTCAATCATCTCTAACTCAACCAAATCCACAAGAGTATGCTTATGGTAGATAGACACTACACAATCTCTATAAACTCTCTTGGCTATGATAGACTCACCAATAAGAGTGGAAATAGGGAAGGGCTCAAGTAAACACTCAGGAGAAATCTCAAATTTTCTAGCCACATATGGTGTCACAAAGGACATTGTTGCCCCTGGATCAACCAAAGCACAATAATCGAATGTAAAGACTCAAAGCATACCCGTCACGACATCTGGTGCAACCTCTTGGTCATGTCTATTCCCTATTGCATAAAGACAGTTCATTCCTCTACTTTTCCTAGGTGTGGCACCCTTTTGGTTACCTTTGGGTAGTGACATAGTAGTAGAACACTGTGTCGTGTTACCCCAAAGTGGGCAATCTTTCAGGAAGTGACCTGCCTGGCCACACTTATAGCAAGCATTTACTCCATCCTTGCACTCCCCTAAATTCATCCTGCCATATTTCCCAGAAGGTGGCTTCCCCTTCGTGCTAAGGGTCACACTGCCATGCGAACCCTGTGCTCTAAAGTTTGACTGCCCTCGAATTTTTTTATCATATCTAATGTTTGGAGTTGGTGCATTGGCTAATGATGGTGCATACCCCAAATGCATCTTTTGAAAGTAAGATTTGTCTCACTTATCCTGCTTGTGCTGGTTAGGATCATGCCTGGTTGACTTGGCTTTCTTACTCAAGTACTTCTCTGTCCTGCTTCTTATCCTCCTCAGATTGTTGGGCATAAAACATGATTCTGGAGATGTCTATATCCGGAATCAATAACACTGCCTTACACTCCCTCTTCATATGTTTACCCAACCCTGACACAAACTTTCTCATCCTTGCCCTCATATCCTAGACCATCTCCGGAGCATACCTGGACAACTTAATGAACTTGAGGTTTTAGTCATTGATGGTCATCCCTTCTTGCTTTAAGTTCATAAACTCTTCAATCTTTCCCTCCCTCAAATCTTGGGGAAAGAAGTGGTCAAGGAAAGCACTCTCAAACTCATCTCATTCAGCAAGCTCAGCACTTCCCCCCCCCCTCCCGATTAACTTCCTACTGCTTATACCAAACGTTCACCACATCCTTAAGTTGATAGGAAGCAAGCTCAACTCCCTCAACCTCAGTCGTATGCATAGCCCTCAATGCCTTAAACATCTTGTCAATGAAGTTCTATGGGTCCTCTTTAACATTCGACCTCGTGTAGGCTGGCGAGTTCATCCTCAAGAAGTATCTGAGCCTAGTGGAAGTTGTGGGATTTTGGGAACTAAATTTAGGAGCTTGGGGACCTCAACTATTGCTCTCTAAGGCCATTAGCTGGGTGAGCATTGCAATGGCTCCTCAAAAGTCTGCCTCAGAAGTGGAGGTTGGTTGAGCAGGAGGTGCTTGTGGAGCCTCAACAGCTCGGGAAAGTAGACCTCGTCTCCTCGCTCTTGCCTAGGTAGGGACCCCTGGTAGAGGATTCTCAATGTTTGGGGCTCGAGCATCTCATTGGGCTGCTATACACTTAGTAGGCATAATCTGCAAACATGCAACGCACGAATCAGATAGGAATTTTATAGAGTTAAACTTTATTGCACAACTCAGAATACCAATGAAGGGTAACCATTCCTAATGTCCTATAGACTCCTATTTATGAAGTGTGATGCACAGCACACCCATAAACAAGAGTCTACTAGACACAGCTTCATAGACTCACTAAGACACTTGAACCTGACTCTGATACCATGTTTGTCACACGTCGAGAGGGTACCCTTGGCATGGCAGGCACTTGAAGAACAATTGCTAATTTTCCAAGAGAACCACTTGTCCTCATCGTCGCATCTTACTCAGCAGCGGAAGAATACTCATGTAACAACATTAAGGGAAAGAAATAAATATTGTGAAATAATCTTAAAGAATAGATCAAGTTTAGCAAAAGAAGTACTCAATGATACTCTACTCAAGGTCTATGAAGCCTCTACTCTAAACATCTAGATAGTACCATGACAAGTCATGGGTACCCAACTCAAAGAAAATAGAAGTGACTAATGAAATAAAATAAAGGCTCCTCCAAATACCAAGGACACTCACCAATTCTGAAACTCAGGAACTCTGTACCTCAACGGTACACCTATTAAAGCCCTCTATTTATTGTATCTCCATCATGAAACGATGCAGTGCTGAGTGGCGTTAGTATGTGGAATGTGCGGTATGTAAAATAGCTTAAGGAAACAAATAAGGCTTAAACTTAATCAGATGACTCGACTCAAGACTCCACTCCTCATCTCATAACTCAACTCAAGTAAACACGCAAGTTTAAGTTTGAAATCATGCTTTAGAAATAGACTCAGTGTTTGATGCAACTGAGTTCAAAAATCATGAATATGCTCAACTCAAGTGTTGCTTAGAAGTTTCTCTAATCGACATAACTCTCCACCACTATGAGTTTTTAGTGATGAACAACGAAAATACATCATTGCCATGTCTGCCCTAAACTTGCCCAAGGAATAGGGTATCAACCTCTACCTCTCTCTCTCGAATCCTAAGAGTGTGTCCCTCTATGGGGACTTGGGCCACTATAATGTCCCTGTGTGCTATACTGGCAACGTAGGTCTGGGGTGGTCCTCAATCACCCAAATGGGTGCTTAATACTAATTTCAAGAATAAAACATGTTCATGAAGATTAACTCAAGCTCAACTCTTTAACTCATCTCATTCAACTCAACATCAACTTTCTCAAATAACGCCACAACTCAGAATGTGAACTCAAAGCAATGCAATTTAATATTCTAGTTTACATCATACAAGACTCCCACGAATTATGGTCACGTAACATCAAATCATCCATGCTCAACACATACGACATAATAGATAATCATTACATACACATATGAAAATAATAACACATACTTCTCAGGTTCCTGATACTTAGTTTAGGAAGTTAGGTTCATAATTCCAGTTTAGTCAATGAGCAATGAAAATAGTAGAGTTAGGGTTAGGCTATCAACCATGCAAAATACATTCATAACTCGTAGTAATAATGATGCAATTCATGGATTAACTCAAATTTATACTCAAGAAGCTCAGTCATCTATAAGAATTCAAGACTTGAGAACCATAGGTTTTAAAGTATGCAATTAATACTAAAAATCTTAACTCAAGTGGATGAAGGAGCGCGTGGATGAATATAATCCAATGGTTTAGGTTGCCTTACATACCTTGGATTGAAGAAAGATCAACTTTGACTTAAGAACCATTGCTTCTCCTCTTCTTCTTCAAGAATTCTAAACTAGTTTTGTGTGTTTGGGGCTTAGAAGTACGTTCAAAAGGCTCTTTTCTCGTTAAAAATGACTTAATTACTGATGGTTTACATTTATGAGGGGTTGAAAAAAGTCTAGAATTTCCCTCATTGAAGATAAGACGAATTTATATTAAAAAAAGAAATACCTAGTCCGCAACACGAACTGGGTACAGAGTTGTTCAATTTTTTCCAAAATTTCTTCAAACGAGTTTTTCCCCTTCCATCGAAAAATTTCAAAAAAATACAAGTGTTGGTCCACGCCCCGAGCGCATTGTGGCCTTAGTGCGCATGAACACTATTTTGGTTTATGGATTGAAACTAAAATCTAAATGATGTCATTTTCCCACTCAGTTTTTCGTGCTGATTGCAAATTCTGTCTCAGATTTACAAATGGGGCATGGAAAGACATGTTATGTGCACGTCCCTCATCTAGGGGTATTTTGATAATTTCATCGGGCGTTTCGTGGGAAAAATAATACATTATGTAGGAGCAAAGTTCGGTCACTCACATTTCAAGTTTACAAGTACCAATACCTTTACCCTTTATTCTCCTCTTCTTCTCCAAGAACTCTAAGCTAGTTTTTGTGTGTTTGGGGCTTAGAAATACGTTTAAAAGGCTCTTTTATGATTAAAAATGACTTAATTACTCATGGTTTACGTTTATGAGGGTTGATAAAAGTGTACAGTTTCCCTTATAGATGAAAAGAAAATTTTATACAAAAAAATGCCCAGTCCACGACGTTGACTAGACGCGAAGTAGTACAATTTTTCCCAAAATTTCTTCAAACAAGTTGTTTTCCCTTCCGTCAAAAAAGTTAAAAAAAAACAAGTGTTGGTCCGCGCCCAGGGCGCTTCATGGCCCTAGTGCGCATCAACACTATTTCGATTTTCAGATTAAAACTAAAGTCTGAACGAGGTTATTTTCCCACTCAAATTTTTAGTGCTGATTGCAAATTCGATCTCGGATTTACAGACGAAGCATGGAAAGACATGTTATGTGCATATCCCTAATCTAGGGGTATTTTTGATAATTTTACCAGGCGTTTCATCATAGGAAAAATAATACATTATGTAGGAGCAAAGTTCGGCCACTCGCATTTCAAGTTTGCAAGTACCAATACCTTTACCTTTGCTTCTCCTCTTCTTCTCAAAGAACTCTAATGCATCATTGGGGCTTAGAAATACTCTTAAAAGGCTCTTTTCTGATGAAAAATAGCTTAATTACTCTTGGTTTATGTTTATGAGGGGTTGAAAAAAGTCTAAAATTCCCCTTATAGAAGAAAAGACAAATTTATACAAAAAAATGCCCAGTCTGCGACGCGGACTGGGCGCGGAGTAGAACAATTTTTCCCAAAATTTCTTCAAACGAGTTTTTTCACCTTCCATCGAAAAATTTAAAAAAAAATGCAAGTGTTGGTCTATGTCCAGGGCGCGTGGTGGCCCTGGTGTGCATCAGCACTATTTTCGTTTTCGAATTGAAACCCAAATTTGAACGAGGTCATTTTTTCACTCAATTTTTCGTGTTGATTGCAAATTCGGTCTTAGATTTTCAAATGAAGCATGGAAAGACGTAAGCCCAATGTGAGTTTTTCTAGTTGGATTATGCGCATGTGCCTCATGTAGGAGTATTTTGATAATTTTCCAAGTGTTTCATCATGGGGCAAATAATACATTATGTAGGAACAAAGTTCGGCCACTCGCATTTCAAGTTTGCAAGTACCAATACCTTTGACCTCCTCTTAGGAGTTGTTTTCTACATATACCCATTTAGATCCTAATGGGATTCGTCGATAATCTACAAAAGTCTCTCTTTCTATCGTAATATACTCAGTGGCTCTTGAATCTCCAATCTACATAGGAAGTGATTCCGTTAGAAAAGCAAAACAAGAAATATTTAAATCACTATGTAAATTGTTCATAACGTCATATACATTTTAGGCTTAGGAAAATCATAAGCAAAGTGTCCCTTATTCTTACAGTTATAACACTTAAGCTCAGTTAAAGAAATGTTTTTCTCTGGAGTAGAAATGTTTTTCTCTCCTTGTTGACTAATCTGAGGCTTCTTTGAGACTTTCATATGTTGAAGGATATAACCTTTTTTGGGAAATTTCAAAGACACATTTAGAGCTCTAAGAGTTTCTTTCTTTTCTAGGACACACTTAGTTTTACAGTTATCACTATTAATCTTATCACTTTTGTTAAGCTTGGCAACAGTGTTCTTTGCAACAGTTGACATACTGATTTAAACAAGCATAAAATAAAATGAGACAACTATGCACATTGTTTTAGCCTAAATTCATATACATAATAATTCTTAAAATAATTAACTATGTTAATATTCATTTCACATTAAGTTCAGATTCGAAAGTTCACTAAGTTCCAATCATCATCTGAATCTTAATATGTCATAAGTTTAACACAATGAATCATCTAAGAATCACTTATCTTAAATCACATAAATTCAAGATTAAATATGCACAAATTATACAACATACGTAGAAAAACTTAACAATAATTAACATATAAATTTACATAAATCACGTTACATACAAGCAATCATTATACAAATGCAATATTCAAGATCACTATAATATCTCTTTGTGAACAGGAATAAATAAAATAACATCTATACACAAGTCCAAAGGCAATTTATATCTTATAGGCAGTCAATGAGAATATCACACAGTCTTCTTAACTTCGAAGTCAACTATTCATCCATACAATGTTGGACCAATAACTTGTAAGATCTCGATATTTTGAGGTACAACTTATCCTAAGATTTGTCAAGTAATTTTTTTTGGAAAGTTTCTAATAACGCAGATCGTAAAGCCAAATATTTCTTCTCTGTAGTTAATAACCTTCATCCCACTTAATTTCTTGAATTAACTTACTAATTCTTGTTATGTGTTTCAGAAATCTTCTAAGATCATCATCTTCAACATTGGATTCTGTCAAGAGATTAACCAAATTGTCAATCATAATTTTCACACTATCCTTCTATTGTTTTGTGAAAAGTGGTTTGGGCTTCCTTATCAATACAATGATTTTCTGTAACATATACAGAAAATGATTAGGACAAACCACATATAAAACAATTATATAACCATTAGTATAAAGGGATCTTATAGGACTTTAACCAAAAACAATAACACAACAAATCTTTTTATGTGTTAACCTCTTTCTATCAAACAATATTCGCACGAGAAAAAAATATTCTGAAATCTACTCTTAAGGGACAATTCATATGTCCTGACATTGACCTAGGTCCTAGATGTAACACGTCGAATGGGGAACCCAAAAGAACCCCAAACAAGCCTCTTAGCGTATTATACACACATTCTTGGTCGCGGAAGCAATTAAACAACAACAAGAGAATAAAAATAGGGATTCGGGACTAAGGAAATTCTTTGATAGCATAAAACATAAAGAGCCAAGCTCATAGTATAGATACATCATAATGTTCTAACAACACATCTAAACTTAGAATGGAGCGGGAGCCAAGACATTTTCCAGACTCACACTCATAATGTCAAATATCAACATAAAAGAGTTTTAGAAATAACAAGAGAAAGTAGATAATGTCCTCGAACTTGAGGATTCACCAAGATTATCTTCATGATGTCAAACTAGCCACGTGGAGGATGATAGTCAAATGGAGCTCCGGTTTCTACATGGTAATATCATGTAGGCATAACGTATGCATTAGTACGCTTGAATGTATTTAGTATGTAGGATGCAATGAAACAGGAGATAGGCAACATAATAAAAATGAATAATTATAAGCAATGGATAGCATAATAATAATATGACATGCAAAATCAATACTTAAAGTAAAACATACTATATAAATCATTCATCTTTGATAAACCATAATATATAAGTGTGGGAAGAGACTTCAATCAACATAGAATAAGACCAAGCGAACTACAACTGGGAATCCCAATGACTACCCCTCACCGGTAAAGAGGTGGTCTACTTGCCAAGGTAAATCATATTTTAAACTTACGGGAACATGACCCAATTTCATATCAAGTCCTTACGAGAACATGACCCAATTTCGGAAAGGATTTCATTAAGAAACTTCACCTTACGGGAATACAACCCGATTTCGGGAACAACCTCAAGAGAAAGTGTACTAAATGGATTCACTAGTAAAGTAAGGGTAAAACCTCATCCTATGGTGGCGCATAGTTCAAGGAAAGAGAGCACTCCCTCAATCCATTGGTACTAAATCTAGTCCCATGGAATATATAAAGTAATCATAGCTTTAATAATTCGTAAGAAATATAGAAACATGACACGAGTAGTTCTGAAACATCTTTGACCTCTAATGGTGAGCCTAACTTCAAAACAAGATTAGATCATCATCAATCATTACACTTGCATTAACATCAACATCAAAGGCTCACAAGAGGTAAAATCTTTAAGAAAAGAGCTTACTCCTGCTTTACAACATCATCAACGTTTTCATGAATTAAGCACATCTTTAGAAAGCCCGAAATCATCATAAAGTTACTAACACATAAATCAACCAATAGATCATTAAAGCTGTAAGAATTCTTAAAAAGGCATTTTATCAAACACTTGGCGGGTGTGTAATGCTAGTACAAAATCATGCAATTCAAGAGTGAAAAACGTGTAAGAAGAACCAATGCAAATCCACCCACCAATACTTGATAACATCCTCTAATAAGATACATCAAGACTCCTCATCAAAACTCACAATAGATCTTAGATTTATAACTCAAAACATGCATAGTTGAACAACATTTCATAAAACCCCAATAATGTAGCTTATAGTCATAATCCATAATAAGTAATACCCATAAGTAAATCAACTTGAAAACATGCATTTTATATGAAAAGGAAGGGTGGGCACTATGGGTGAAAGGACCCAATGGTTGAAACCCACATACCTCAAACTTGGAGATTTCCTCGATGAAGATTTGAATGAGAACTTGAAGCTTGAATGAAATCCTTGAGATCCGAAATGAGTTCGGGACATTTGAATTTGGGTGAAATATTTGTCTAAGTATTAGAGAAGGTTTTGGGGAATGCTTGAATGGTATGAGGTTGAAAAATGACTAAGTATATGTGTTTTTACGCATAGGAAGGATTAGACCTAAGACCCCAAAGCCTTAGGCCGAAATAAGAAAACGGGCAACAAAATGCACTGCTTCACGACGGCTCTGCGTCGCGGAGCTAACGCAGACTGCCACTGAAATTTGAAATTTTGTGACATTCGTTTTTTGCTATGGGTCCTCTAAAATTCGGGTTATACTGATTTCCCACTCAATTTTTCCCCCTGAGCAAGAATATGAAGTCGAATTTTCGATATCATCACGAATTTTGAGATATATGAAAATTACGATTATGGACATTTTCGAGGCACATTTTCGAGCACTTTTTGGAATCGTTTCATCATATCACAATGCCATTAATATGGTTTCTTTATTGTAAAGAATTTTCACCCATTTTGACCAAAACTAAAAGAACAGAGTGGAAAACTTTTGAAAAATATAACTTCTGTCAAAAACAAATTCCAAGTGAAAACTTTTCACTACATGACATCTTTTTTCACAAAAAAAACTTTCCAAATGAAAACTTTTTTTAAAACAATTAGAATCTTTCTGTTTGAAAATTTTTTATTTTAAATGTTAATAAAAAAATCACAACGAAGATTCCATATAACAATTGAAAAGTCTGTGTAAAGGTATCACCAAATGAAGTTGTGGTACTTGTCATAGAAGCAAGGGAAATAAAGATGCTATAGAACCAACGAATATATTCCTTTTACAAGTCACTTTGACGTCAAATTATTTTCACTGAACACACTAGTCCATCAAAAAAACAAATTAATTGTTCAAGAAAGAAACACTTTACAGAGATCTCTTGTTCGTGTATCTCTACCCATCTAAATAAAATTATTCTCTTTAGTGTCTGGCTATCACGCCAAAACAACAGAAAAAGAACACAGAAAAAAAATATTAAACAAGGAGTCTTCCCAATGTTTATCTAGGCTAAGAAATAAAAAAATGCAGGCTCTCATGTTAATAAAGAATCTAATCAAACATTTATTCTCAAGGATCACTGAATATTCTTTCACTAATTAAAAAGTGCAATCACATGTATATAAATACGAACTACACCAAAATAATCATAGTGTAAAATCTTACTTTGTTATAGATTTTGTTCCAACACTTTTGAAGAATTAATCTTCAAAGAATCTTCATAGGAATTTCTTGAGTATTTAGGAGGAGAAAAGATAAGAACAAGAAATCAGAAAACTAATATTACTGTTCTTCTGAAAGTTCTTTTTATAATTCTAAAGTCACATAATTTTTCAATTAATTGTGTCTCTTCTCTTTTCTTAATAATTAAATA
>JAABOM020031997.1:0-17317 GCA_011800125.2 Solanum clarkiae
CCACAGCCTAACACCAGAAGTTTCAATTCTCCGAAATCCCCAACACAAGTCCCAACAAACACATGCATAGGTGAGCCAAAGTGAACGAGGCCAAGCACTCATGTCATAGGATAGGTGAACCAGGGAGACGGTGCCAAGCGTTTACGTATCGTAATGCGTAAAGGTCATCATGCCCATTTATTGAGCCGAGGCGAACGAGGCCAAGCGCTCAAGTGAGCTGGGGCGAACGAGGCCCAGCACCCATACGTCATGATGCCATCCTAAGCCCAGCTCCTTATGTCTTCAAACTAAGCAAGCCGGCCCATGGGCAAACCGACTCACCGTATCCAACCTACTTCAAAATATATATACATATACACTTATAATTATATATGCGCACTAAATAATCGGCCCGGGAATCGGTGAACGGGGCCAAAAGGGCACGAATAGAGTCGTGAGAATCATATGCATAAATTTAGTTCTAAAAACTTTAGTAATATGCCAAGAGTTATTCTTTTAGGAATTAATTTTTACAAAAATTACTCAACTTCACATTTAATGGTGACTTCGGAATACATTGAACATATAATTTCCAAACTACCTAATTTTTGGTCAAACGAATATTATTCACGGATTCTAACATTCAAAATTTAGGGTAAGGTTGATTTATCGCAGAATTGGCCAAAATGAACATAAAATATATTTAACTAGATTTACAAAGGAAGAGAGATTTTTCAACTATTCGACATAAACCAAACATACTATTTCATGCCAAGAGATGGAAAACCTTTACATACCTCAATTTCGCTTGCCAACTAACTCCAACGTAAGATCAATCCGACTTAGACTTCCAAAAGTTCAATGTCTATACAAATTTACGATAACGCCAACGATTAATATCTATATCGCATCTTAACTCTTTAACTTTTATGTCCCAACTATTATAAAAATTTCGACAGCATCTCCCCTTAATATATGCTGCCCCGAGAATGTATCTCGGCTCAAATAATCAAACAACACAACAACAACAACCTATAATCTCAAGACAATATCTTCAATGCCATAAATATCAAAAATATCACAAAACGCGATTTCAACATGAATGGGCAAAACAGGGCAGCCTTCATATCAATACACGTTTACCACATTCAATCCCTCCTACATACTCCACAAATTATATTGCATCACTCCAATGCCCAACGAAAACTCCTGATGCTAAAAACACAATGTTACATCATCCACGAGGCTCCAATTCAAACTAACTTTCATGTAATCATTTAAATAGCTTTCTAGCATTTCTTTCACCCCATAAAGATTATTTCCATCACAAGTAAACATAAATACATAACAAAAATCCAATATATAATCATACGCAAAATTGTTCCAATTCAACCCCAAAAACGGAATTCATGATCCAATTACCAAACAATCCGGTTTTCATGTTTTTCCTTCATTTTAACCCATTTCTAACATATTCTCGACCTTTAATTAACATAAACAAAACTAAAAATTAGCATACCATTCAACTCCTTTCAACACTTGATTTCTTCGTAACCGCTAAACCACGCGTTTTCTCAACCAACCAACACCTTCATGCTACTTTGGGGATTCAATATACCGAGCTTGAAGTATCAAATAATCAAAAACACGAAAAATTGGAAATTTTTTTCTTGCACTGTAGCAAGCCAAGAGCTTGCTCCAATCAAAGCAAGTCACCACCATGACCCCACAACAATATAAACTTTAAGGACTAAATTTAGAAGAAATTTTACGTTTGGTCCCAAACTTTATTAAATTGAACCAATTAAGGACTTTTGGGGTTTAGGTTAAGTTACGAGTTCAAACAGAAATTGTAATAACCCGGGTGTTGTACGACGTCGTTGGACCTTGAGAATTTTGGTATGGACAAAATGTGGACTAAATGTCATCTCAAGGGAGACCACATGACCAGTGTGAGGTCACATGAGCCATGTGGCCTCCAGTGAGACAACACTTGGCCTTAATTTTGAGTGTTGGCCCTTGGTATGGAGTTACAAGCTAAGGCACACCATACTGGCATCCCACACGGACCGTGTGGAGAAGCCGTGGAGTGGCTTGAGTTTGAAACCCCACCATTTGGGGCTAACTTAAGTCACACGGCTCGTGTGATGCCTCACAGGTCATCAGGGTACCCATATGGCTTTCGGAGTAAAAATATTCTAAGTACAAAATCACTATCTCGTAACTTTTTTGTGAGAATTTGTCCACATGGTGGTATATGAGCACACCACATAGACCGTGTAACTCCACGCAGCCTATGAACCCAGCCGTGTAGTGGACTTTGTGCTCAAAAATTCTAAGTGTCAAGCCATGGTTTCATCTTTCAAATTTTCATCCAAGTGCTGATGCACAGGCACTTCACATGGACCATGGAGTGCCACATAGGCCATGAATCCTCAAGAGTAGTGGCTACGAAAATTTTTTCCATCCGTTTCATTAATGAAGTTTTCATAAATCTAAATTATTCTGATGACTTTTTGGGACTTCTTATGCTATCTTAAGACTTTTTTATGACCTAAAACCCTATTCAAATTCATTTTCTCGTCATACACACACTCAAAAACACCTCTCGAGAACACTTGTGGAATTCAAGCTTGGGTTCAAGATAAACACAATTCTTCTCCAAATTTGTCTTGGGATTTCTTCATTGGGTCTAGGTATGTGGATTTGATCTTTGTTTCCTTTTACACCAAAGAGACCAAAAACTTTTCTATCACTGTTCATGAATTTTACATACTTTAAAGTTAGGTTTTCAATTGGTCTTGCTTATTAAATTAAATTAGTGCATAGGTAGTACTTATTTGATGAATTTAAGTTGATTTAGACTAGAATATGATGAATTACAATGGGTTTATGAAATTATGAATATGCATGTCCCTTTTAAGGCTAGTTCATGCATGGGCGATTATATTATGATTTTAAATGTGAATTTAATTATGTTTTCACTTGAATTTTATATTATATTATTAATTTTAGATTGAATCTCAATTAACCATGCTATTCCCACATCATTCATGGCATATGCATTCATGCACATTGGATTTTATAGAAATTATGAAGTGGGTTAAGCCCAATTATGTTTTATGATATGATTTTGATAAGATATTGGTTATGACAAGAATGCGATCACATACATGTCTATAATTATGGCTCTTGGAAGATTTTGGGTGCTTGCACCTTCTTGTATATATGAATGGGCTATTCCTATGTATGAGTATTATGATAATGAACTATGATTTTGGCATTTGAACTTAAGTATAAATTATTATGAATGGTGTTTGGTCTTTAACCCTAGAATGTATTGAAATGGTTTTGGAAATGACTATAGTCTCTTTTGAAATCATGTGTACATATATGTATAAGTATTCTTGTGGGATAACAACTTAGCATCGATGGAATGGGGGCATTAGAGCTATCCCCAAGGGCCCTTTCCCTTTCCTTGAACTATGTACCAAGCATAGGTCCTTTTTGAAATGGGGATGCCCATAAGGAAAAGAACTGACATGATATGTTATATGTGAAAACTCTATCCGAAAGGGGGATGCCCATAAGGAAGGTTGCTTAATACGAAATAGGGATGCCCATAAGGTGAAGTATGGTTTATCTTTGGCAAGTAGACCACCTCTTTACTAATGAGGGGATTTCATCGGGATTCTATGTAATAGCTTGCTTGGTCTTACTCATGTCAATTGAATTCACATTCCCACTATATATATAAGCATCATTTGCATTTCATACTTCATCAGTTTCATAGCATCTTATTATATTACATTCCTTGCTATACATCTTCTTCTATATTATGTGTCCTTGCCATCTAACATTGTATGCAAGTTCTAGTAAACTACATCTATTGCACCCCATACTTAGTTCATTCAAATATACTAACACATACTTTTGCCTACATGATCTCAACGTGAGAGGACCGAGGACTTTGATCATCTACCGTTTGATGCTTAGCTTGGATCTCGAGTTTGCTTGTATTGGTAAGTCCTATCTTCCAAGGATGATCGACCATCCTTCTACCTATGTTGCCTTTTACATCTTTTACTTACTTTGACGGTGAGCCCAGAGTATGTCTTGACCACGACCTATCTTATACTAGAGGCATCGTTGGACACCTTTGAAATACCCCAGAAATGTGCCTCGAAAATGGACATAATTATAATTTTTATATATCTCAAAATCTGCCTGTGATATCGAAAATTCAAATTTATATCCATGATCAAAGGGAAAAATTGAGTGGAAAATGAGTATAACCCCAATTACAGAAATTGTAGCAAAATGTCATTTTCAAAAATTTATGAAAACAGTAAGCATTCGCGCTTGGCTGCTATGCGCCAGAGGCGCAGATCAGTGTATTTTGTTCCAAGTTTCTCTTATTTCAGCCTAAGGCTTTGGGGTCTTGTGCCCATGCCCTCCTATATATAAAAACACCTATACTTAGTCATTTTTGAACCCCAAATCACTCAAGACATTCTCCAAAACCCTCTCTCATATTTAGCCGAATATTTCACCCAAATTCAAGTGTCACAAACTCAATTCCAGATCTCAAGAACTTCATTCAAGCTTCAAGTTCTCATTCAAATCATCATTAAGGAAATCCCCAAGTTTGAGGTATGGGGGTTTCAACCATTGGGTCCTTTCACCCATGGTGCCCAACCTTCCTTTCTATGAAAATATCATGTTTTCAAGTTATATTACTTATGGGTATTGCTTATTATAAATTAAGATTACAAATTATGTTGGGGTTTTATGAAATGTTTACTGGAAACACATGTCTACCTATTTCAAGCTTATGCTATTAGATGGTTGCCTATTGTGACTATGCATATTTTGGGCTATGAAACTATGATCTATTATGATGTTTGATAATGGATGTTAAGCTATTTTGCATGAGATTTTTACTATTTGTTGGTGGGTTGATTTGCATTGAGTTTTCTCACATGATTTCACTCTTGAATTGCACGATTTTTGACTAGCATTACACACCCACCAAGTGTTTGATAAAATGTCTTGACATGAATTCTTGAGTTATGAATAGTCTATTACATGGTTTACAAGGCAAGTGACATCATGATGATTAAGGGCTTCCAAGTATGTATTAAATTCATGTAAAGTATTTATAGCATTGCAAGTAAATTGTCGGGCTCCCATGATTGTTGTGTTTTTGGAAAAATGAGAAGTTCTTTGTTGATACTTGAATGTGATGGCTTAATGAGCTATTTTCATTACTCCTACCAAAAAGATTATATCGTAAGGTATGGGTATTCGATAAGATCTACCAAAAAGGCCATGTCATAAGGTACAATGACTCATAGCTCCTACCGAAAAGATTATATCGTAAGGTAAGAACATCTCAAATCACCTATCAAAAAAGCCATGCCATATGATATAATTCATTGTTCCTACCGAAAAGATTATATCGTAGGTAGGATAATTCACAGCTCCTACTTAAAAGATTATATCGTTATGTAGGGAACATCTTATACTACTTACCAAAAAGACTATGTCATAAGGTAGAGGTATTGGTAACACTCTTTGAAAAGATTATATCATAAGGCGAATGGGTGGCTATGTGGCCCATCTCAAGCATATTTGTGTAATGTTCGAGTATATATATATATTCCACATTCAGTTTACGTTCCTTGATTATGATCAAGCATGTTTCACTTCAAGCATTGATTATGCATGCCATATTGAAAATATGCCTATTGCCTATTACCACGCATTTTGAGAATATTGGCTTGTGTCTTGTTGCATTGCATCCTACATACTTAGGACATTCAAATGTACTAACACATACTCTATGCCTACATGATATTACTATGTAGAAACTGGAGCTCCGTACAATCATCCTCCACATGACTAGTTTTGACATCTTGAAGACAAGCTTTTGGTGAGTCCTTAAGTTTAGAGACACTAGATTTGCACTCTTACTTTTGTTATCTCTTCATGTCAAACTTTGATACTATGAGGGTGAGCCCGAAAAGTGACTTGGTCTCCGCCTAGTCTATGCAAAAGCTGTTGTTGGAATAATTGATGTAATTATGTTACGATCTTGACTCTTGAATGTTTTATAGTTATCAAAGACTTCCCTTAGTCCCTTTATCCTTATTTAAATATCTTGTTGTCGTTATTTTTATCCACAACCGAGGATGTGTGATTGATATGCTAGGAGGCTCGTTTGGGGTTCCTTCGAGTTCCCCATTTACTGTGTCACATCTAGGCCCTAGGTTTGAGTCGTGACAAACTTGCAAGCTCCTAAATTTATATGTTAAGTGTTATGGTTGAAGTTTATGTTATGACTTGGTTACCGTTTGGCTGTCGTATGTGATTTGGTTATAAGACTTGTAGTTTGATTATATGATAAGATGGAAAGATCCTAAGTCCCGAATTGCCCCCATAGCGTGAGTTCCACCACTTGCCCCTTAGTCTTATATGTTACATGTTATGTGGATCCATGTTAATCCTTTTCCCTAAGATATCCCCATAGCACGAGTCCTACTATCCCCATCCCTTAGAACTATGTGTTTACTTTTGAATGTGCTTCCGAACCGATGATGTGAATTTTGATACTTTGAGGCTTCTTTAGGGACTCTCGGATTTCCATTCACTGTGTCATTCCCAGACCCTAAGTTCGGGTCATGGCTGAGATGGTATTAGAGCAGTAGGATTGTCAATGATCCTCGGAGTCCAACATGTCACGTCAAATAGTCCTATTCATGGGTGGGAAGTGCACCATGCCAATGATTGGGAGGCTATGACGACACTTTAGGAATTTTCTCACTTCTTCATATCTTATGTTGTGCTATGATTCGTGATTATTTCACTTCTTTATCTTGATAGTATCATTGCTCCATTTCAGAAGATTCCTAGTGAAAGACCTCACTTAACAAGACTGGCTCCTACTAATGAAGGTCAAGCATCTCAAGGGCCTATGGATGAGCCTATCTCTAATGGTGAATTTCTTACATCCTTCGTATGCTTTCCTAAGTGGTGATTAGTCAAACTAGGCAGGCCAACCTTCCTCGAGATCCCATTTCGGCTTCTATGGTAAGGGATTTCACCCAGATGACTCCTCTGGAGTTCTTTAGCTCTAAGGATGATGAAGATGCTTAGAAGTTCATTGATGAGCTCACCAAAGTGTTGGATGTCATGGGTGTCACTTCTGAGGAGAGAGCTTAACTGGCTGCCTATCATTTGAAGGATGTAGCACAAGTGTGGTATCAGTGGTCCATGGAGAGAGTTTGTGGCGACATTGTTAATTGGGAGGAGATCAAGCTCATTTTTCTGGATCGTTTCTTTGCACTTGATCTTATAGAAGCCAAGATTACTGAATTTATCAACCTCAAGCAAGGGTATATGAGTGTGAGAGATTACGCCTTTGAGTTCACCAAGCTCTCCAAGTACGCTTCGACATTTGTGGCTGATTCTTGTGCTAGAATGCACAAGTTCATTTTCAGTATCTTTGACTCACTTGTGAAAGAATGTCACACTTCCATGCTTATTCGGGATATGGATATTTCTAGATTCAAGGTGTATGCTGAACAGATTGAAGGGGAGAAACTCAAAGAGAGAAGGGTACAAGATTCTAATAGGGCTCGTTTTGATAGTGACTTCTCCGGCTCTCGAGGTGGTGGTTTTGGTGGCTTCCAACAGGGCCAAGGTTCTAGTGCCAAGGTTGCTAATTCTAGAGTCTCTCCTCCTAGGGCACCTATTAGTGGTGGACCAGAGTATCCTCCGTGTGTTAAGTATGGGAAGCCCCATATAGTTTAATGCTAGAGGAATTCGGGCGCTTACTTTAGGTGGGTGATAAGAATCACAAGGTTGCAGATTGATCTACGAACACTCATAGAGGCCAAGATCAAGTGGATCAAGGTGGTCAGGGTCAACCAAGAGCTCCCCAAGGTGTTTCCCCAAGGAACAACAAGTTTTATGCTCTTTATGCACATCAAGAAGTTGAAGAGGCTCCAGATATTATGACTGGTACATTAAAAGTCTTTGATTTTGATGTTTATGCTTTGCTCGATCCAGGTAAAAATTTGTATTTTATGACTCCTCTATTGGCTATTAAGTTTGGTTTAAGTCCAAAAATTTTTAAGGATCCTTTTTCAGTTTATACCCCCATGGGTGAATCTGTGGTTGCACATAGGGTCTATCGTGGTTGTCCTATTTTCTGTGTAGCATAAGGTTTTCCCCATGTGATCTTGTGGAGCTTGAAATGTATGATTTTGATGTAATTCATGGGATTGATTGGTTACATTCATCGTATGCCTCTTAGATTGTAGAACCTAGAAGGTCAGGTTACAACCTCTAGTGAGCCTACTCATGAATAGAAGGGTAGCGACTCCACTATTAAGGGTCGGTATATTTCCTACCTCAAGGCTGGGAAGATGATCTCTAAGGGGTGCATTTATCATATTGTGAGAGTCAAAAATGTGGAGTTTGAATCACCTACTCTTGAGTCAATTCTGGTGGTGAATGATTTCCCAGACGTGTTCCCCGAAGACTTGCCCGGTATACCTCCCGAAGGGAAAGTGGACTTTGTCATAGATCTTCTTCTGGATACTCAACCTATCTCTATTCCTCCCTATCGTATGGCACCGGCTGAGTTGAAAGAGTTGAAGGATCAATTGAAGGATTTGTTGAAGGGTTTTTTCAGGCTAAGTATATCTCCATGGGGTGCTCTGGTATTATTTATAAGGAAGAAAGTTGGATGTCTTCGGATGTGTATCGATTATAGGCAGTTGAATATAGTGACCATTAAAAATAAGTATTCATTTCCTAGATCAATGACTTGTTTGACCAACTTCAAGGGGCTACTCACTTTTCAAAGATCGATCTCCATTCCGGGTATCATTAGTTGAAGGATAGAGAGTGTAATATTCCCAAGATGGCTTTTCCGACAAGGTATGGACACTTTGAGTTTATGGTAATGTCGTTTGGCCTAACTAATAAACCATCTGTGTTTATGGATCTTATGAATTGGGTGTTCAAGCCATTCCTTGATAGCTTTGTGGTTGTCTTCATTGATGATATCCTCATTTATTCCCAAAGTGAACGGGAGCATATAGATTATTTGAGGTTTGTTTTACAAACCTTGAGAGAGAAGAAGTTGTATGCCACTTTTAGCAAATGTGAGTTTTGGTTATGTGAAGTTGCCTTTCTTGGTCATGTGGTGTCTGGTGATTGTATAGAGGTGGAGCCAAAAAAGACTGAGGCCGTGAAAAATTGGCCTAGACCATTGACTCCTTTGGACATTTGAAGATTTCTTAGGTTAGCATGTTATTATAGGAGGTGCGTTGATGGTTTCTCATCCATTGCATCTCTGTTGCCTAAATTGACACAAATGAAAGTTGAGTTTGTGTGGTCAGATGAGTGTGAAAAGAGTTCTCATTTTTCAAACTTTGAAGGATCGGCTGACATCGGCTCCTATTTTGACTCTACCAAATGGTTTGGATGGGCTTGTGGTATATTGTGATTCTTCTCGGATTTGGTTGGGTTGTGTACTTATGCATCATGGTAAGGTGATAGCTTATGCATCAAGGCAATTGAAGGTGCATGAACATAATTACCTAACTCATGACCTTGAGTTAGCAGCGGTGATGTTTGCCTTGAAAATTTGGAGACATTATTTATATGCAGTGCATGTTGATATTTTCATCGATCACAAGGGCTTGCAATATGTGTTCACTCAAAGGTATCTTAATTTGATACAAAGGAGATGGTTGGAACTCGTAAAGGACTATGACATGAATGTTCAATATCATCCTGGCAAGGCGAATGTGGTAGTCGATATTCTTAGCAGGCTTTCTATGGGAAGTATGGATCATGTTGAGGAACATAGGAAGGATTTGGCAAAGGATGTTCACCATTTGGCTAGATTAGATGTTAGGTTGACCGACTTCAATGATGGTGGTATACATGTTCAAAATGGAGTCGAATCCTTGGTGGTGTTGATGTGAAGGCTAAGCAAAATCTAGATTCATCCTTGGTTGAATTGAAGAATTTGGTTGCCGACAAGAATATAGAAATTTTCTCCTAAGGGGGAGATGGTGTACTCCAGTATCAAGACCGGTTATGTGTTGCGGATGTGGGTGACCTTAATAAGGTGATCATGAGCAAAGCCTATAAGTCTTATTATTCTATTCATTTGGGATCTACTAAGATGTATCGGGATTTGAAAGAGGTGTATTAGTGGCATGGTATAAAGAAGGACATAGCCAAGTTTATATCTGAATGCCCAAATTGCCAACAAGTGAAAGTGGAGCACCAAAGGCCCAATGGGTTGGCTCAAGACATTGATATTCCTACTTGGAAGTGGGAGGATGTGAATATGGATTTTTTGGTTAGTTTGCCTCAGATTCGGAAGCAATTTGACTATATTTGGGTTAGCGTTGATTGCATTACTAAGTCATCTCATTTCCTACCGACTAAGACTTCTTCTAGTGCTAAAGACTATGCAAGGTTGTATATCTGTGAGTTGGTAAGGTTGCATGGTGTTCCTAGATAAATCATATCAGATCGGGGTACCCAGTTTACTTCTCACTTTTTGGAGGTCGTTTCACTAAGGTCAAGTTGAGCATCGCCTTTCATCCTCAAACCGATGGACAAGCCGAGAGGACAATTCAAACCTTGGAAGATATATTAAGGGATTGTGTGTTAGAGATCAAGGGTAATTGGGATGATCATCTTTCACTCATTGAGTTTTCTTATAATAATAGCTTCCAAGATAGCATTGGTATGGCACCATTTGAGGCTTTATATGGAAGGAGATGTAGATCTCTGGTAGGTGGTTTGAGTTGGGAGAGGTGGCTTTGATTGGCTTGGACTTGGTGATGGAGGCTATGGAGAAAGTGAAGTTGATAAGGGAAAGGTTGAAGATGCGCAAAGTCGCCCAAAGTCCTATTCGGATGTTAGAAAAAGGGATCTTGAGTTTCATGTTAGAGATCGGGTTTTTGTGAAAGTCTCACCTATGAAGGGAGTGATACGGTTTTGTAAAAAGGGCAAGCTAAGTACTAGGCATGTAGGCCCTTATGAGGTTATTGAGCGGATTGGGAATGTGTCTTATAGGTTGGAGTTGCCCCCGGATTTGAGTTCTATCCACCCGGTCTTCCATATGTCTATGCTGACAAAGATGATTGATGATCCTAGTACTATTGTGCCTTTAGAAGGTATTGAAGTCGAAGAGAACTTGTCTTATGAGGAGGTTTTGGTAGAGATTATTGATAGACAAGTAAAACGGCTTCGTAATAAGGATGTTGCTTCAGTAAAGGTGCTTTGGAGGAAACCAACATGTGGAGAGTGCTACATGGGAGGCGGAGTTGGACATGATCAAGAGATATCCCCATCTTTTCCAATATACTCAAGCCTAAGGTACTAGGTTCTTCCTTTTCCCATTGGTCCTAATCCTTCAATTCTTGAGTCCCATGGCATGACATGCTTACATTTGCATTAAAATGATTTTTATAATGTTTTGAATGATTTTGGTATGGTTCGGCATGAGTTTTGTATACTTTATGATTTTCAAATGTTTGAACTATGCATTGTATCTTATGTTTGAAAGTTTCATGTTCTAAGTCAATCCTTTCAAGCCTTGTTCTAGCACATTTGGGGCCAAATGTTCCCAAGGGGGAGATGATGTAAAGACCCAGGTGTTGTACGACATCGTTGGACCTTGAGAATTTCGTTACAGACAAACTTTGGACCAAGTCTCGTCTCAAGGGAGACCACACGGCCAGTGTGATGTCACACGAGTCGTGTGGCCTCCAGTGAGGCAACACTTTGCCTTAATTTTGAGTGTTGGGCCTTGATGTGGAATTACAAGCTAAGATACACTACACTTGTACCCCACACGGGCCATGTGACACTTTATGAACCGTGTGGTGGAGCCGTGGAATGGCTTGAGTTTGAAACCACACCATTTGGGGCTAAGTGAGATCACACGGCCCCTCAAATGGCTCGTGTGCCCATATGGCTTCCGGAGTCAAAATATTATAAGTATGGAACCACCGTCTCATAATATTTTTGTGAGAACTTTTCCAAGTGTTGGTATATAGGCACACCACACAGATCATGTAACTCCACACGGCCCGTGAACCCAACCTTGTAGTGGACTTTGTGCTCAAAAATTCTAAGTTTCAAGCCATGATTCAAACGTTCAAATTTCCATCTAAGTGTTGGTTCATAGGCACTCTACACAAAGCATGGAGTGCCATACGAGCCATGAAGCGCCAAGTGTAGTGGCTGTGGGAAATTTTTCCATCTGTTTCATTAATGGCGTTTTCGTAAATCTAAATTATTCTAATGAATTTTTGGGACTCCTTATGCTATCTTAAGACTTTCTTATGACCTAAAACCCTATTCAAATTCTTTTACTCATTCTACACTAACTCAGAAACTCCTCTCAAGAACACTAGTGGAATTCAAGCTTGGGGTTCAGGATGAACACCACTCTTCTTTAAATTTCTCTTGGGATTTCTTCATTGGGTCTAGGTATGTGGATTTGATCTTTGGTTCCTTTCAACCAAAGAGACCAAAAACTTTTCCAGCACTTTTCATGAATTTTACTTACTTTAAAGTTGGGTTTTCAATTGTCTTGCTTATTAAATTAAATTAGTGCATAGGTAGTACTTATCTGACGTTTTTAAGTTGATTTAAACTAGAATGTGATGAATTACATTGGGTTTATGAAATTAGGAATATGCATGTCCCTTTTAAGGCTTGTTTATGCATGGATGATTATATTATGATTTTAAATGTGAATTTAATTATGTTTTCACTTGAATTTCATATTATATTATTGATTTTAGATTGAATCTCAATTACCCATGTTATTCCCACATCAATCATGGCATATGCATTCATGTACATTGGATTTTATGGAAATTATGAAGTGGGTTAAGCACAAATATGTTTTATGATATGATTTTAATAAGATATTGATTATAACAAGAATGTTATCAAATACATGTCTACGATTATGGCTCTTGGAGCATTTTGGGTGCTTGCACTATCTTGTATATATGAATGGACTATTCCTATGCATGAGTATTATGACTATGGACTATGATTTTGGCATTTGAGCCAAAGTATGGATTATTATGAATGGTGTTTGATCTTTAAGCCTAAGAATGTATTGAAACGGTTTTGGAAATGACTATTGTCTCTTTTGAAAGCATGTGTATGATACATATAAGTATTCTTGTGGAATGACGACTTAAAACCGATAGATTGGAGGCATTACGGCTATCCCAAAGGGTCCTCTCCCTTTCCTTGAACTATGTGCCTAGTATAGTTCCTTTTCAAAATGGGGATGCCGTAAGGAAAGTTTCCTTCAAAATAGGGATGCCTGTAAAGAAAAGAATTGATATTGAAACGACCCAAAAAAGTGGTCGAAAATGTGCCACAAAAATTCTCATAATCATAATGTCCATATATCTCAAAATTTGTGTGTGACATCAAAATTTTAACTTCATATTCTTGATAAGGGGGTTAAATTGAGTGGGAAATAGATCCAAACCTGACTTAGAGCAACCATAGCAAAATTTGAAATTTTCAAAATGCAATTTCTAGAGAGCAGTCCGTGCTCCTGGTGCGACACGGCCAGGGCGCGAACTAGTGTTATTTTTGGCCAATTTTTGTTGTTCGGTCTAGGGCCTTTGGGTCTTGGTCCTAAGCCTCCTCATGCCTAAAAAGACCTATACTTAGCTACATTTCACCTTCATATCATACAAGACATTCCTCAATACTCTCTCAAACACTTAGACAAATATTTCACTCAAAATTTAAGTGCCAAAACTCATTCCAGATCTTAAGGAATTCACTCAAGCTTCAAGTTCTCATCTCAATCTTCATCAAGGAATTCTCTTAATTTAAGGTATGCGGGTTTGAACAATTGGGTCCTTTCATCCATGGTGCCCAAGCTTCCTTTGTACACAAATTTCACGTTTCTAAGTTGATTTACTTATGGGTCTCACATACTATAAATTTTACTATGAACTAAGTTGGGGTTTCATAAAATTGTGATTGTTTAATCATCTTTGGAGCTATTAATCTATGATTTATCTTAAGACTTGATAAAAGGTTTTGATGTATATTGCACGAGGTTATTACCAAGTATTGATGGGTTGATTTACTTCAAAGTTTTTTGCATGATTTCACTCTTAAATTGCATGATTTTATGCTAGCACTACACCCCACCAAGTGCTTGATAAAATGTCCGATTTTGGATTCTTGAGCTATTGATGATCTATTATACGACCCATGACTTGAATGACTTTATGATGATCAAAGGAATGTTTATATGAGTTGTTTTCATGAAAAGTATTTATCGTATTGTAAGTTGATCATGCCTAGTTGAGGAGGTGATGCCTCAATCACCATGGATGATAGGGTGAGACAACCATCAACCGATTGAGGGGTTGATACCTCAATCACTATGGATGGTAGGGTGTGACAATCCATCATAATGTTGGTCTCTTCTTACATATGTAATAAGTTCTATATAAGTGTGTTTTATTTTAAACATCATTCATACATGTTATATTGTTATTATGCTATCCATTGCTTATGATATTGCATTTTGCCTATATCTGTCGTTGCATTGCATCCTACATGCTTAGTATATTCAAATGTACTAACACAAACTCTATGCCTACATGATGTTACCATGTAGGAACCGAAGCCCCGCGTGATTATTCTCCTACTCTACGTGGCTACTCTACGTTCGACAGTTAGGTCAGATATAGAGTTTTCTTGTAGTGGTGAGTCCAATATTCCAAAGACGATCAAGCATCCTTCTACCTATGTTGCATTTTATCTCTTTTACTTACTTTAATGGTGAGCCCAGGGTATGTCTTGACCCCCCACCTATCTTGTGCTAGAGGTATTGTTGGACACCTTGTAAACTCCTTTACGTTATATGTTTAAGTGTTTTGGTTGAAGTTAATGTTATGACTTGGTTACTTTTTGGCTATCATATGTGATTGGGTTATGAGACTTGTCATTTGATTATATGATAAGATGGAAAGATCCTAAGTCCCGAGTTACCCCCATAGCGTGAGTCCTACTTACCCGCTCCTTAGTCTTATGTACTACGTGCTATGTGGATCCATGTTAATCCCTTTACCTAAGATATTCCAACGCATGAGTCATACTATCCCGTCCCTTAGAACTATGTGTTTACTTTTGAATGTGTTTCCAAACTGATGATGTAAATTTTGGTACTTTGAGGCTTTTTAGGGGACTCTCAAGTTCCCATTCGCCGTGTCATTCCTATACCCTAGGTCCGGGTCGTGATAGAAACTCTTCTATACTCTTACCTCATTTATAATATAATCAATACATTAATATAATTTAAAACAAATACCAAATCAAATATGGCAATAATATTTTGCGAAAACAGCATAAAATAGATTCAATGTGAAATTATCTACTCAAATTTGACCCAATCTAAACTATTTATCCTTCATGGACTCATAACCCAAACTATTTGCACTTTTACCCTGCTTTTTCCTTTTTTATTTTTCCCATGACCTCAACACAGTTGCTATGAATTAATACTCTGTGATAGTCCGACAATATATTGATACCATATTGATATCATATAAAATGAGCTTAATTCTCTGTGATATTCTGCTGGCATATTGATACCCTACCTATCATATAAATAACATAGGATTGAACTCATTTTTTAAGAAATATATAAGAAACAATTTCAAAAATATCAAACTCTAAATTAGTAAAAAAAATTGATATCATATCGGATTGAGCTTAACTCTCTATAATACTCTATCGGTATATTAATACTCTATTCATATACTACTAACAAGTCGCCAAAAGATTCATCTGCTCAAGAGGAATTACCAAATCATTTGACCCTTCAGCAATTCCAATATAAAGGATTAGTCAATCAAATAATAGATAGTAAATGGGTCGGTTTAAAAATAAATAAATTGCTAGTTGTAGAATATTATTCTCATCAAACTTAAACCTCAGACTAAAACCAAATGACTAAAAAAAGCAACGGACTATGTCTCTTCAAAAAGTAACGAACTAAGCGACGTTCTCCGTCACTTTCTTGTTTTTTATTTCTTTTTAAATATTTTAATTATGAAAAGCAATGAGTGCAACTATATATCTGTCACTTTTTTTCACGAAATTTTTCGATAAATTTTATTAATTTCTTAATATATTTTTATAAATTGTGATGGACACAGTGACAAAGTCCGTCGCTTAGTTTTTTTATTAAAATTAAACCTTTAAATATTTTAATCGTATGAATTTTAATAAAAAATAATTAATTATTTTTAAATTTTTTAACGGACAGCATGGCATTGTCCGTCGTTTTTTATTTTCTAAAAAATTAAGTTATTAATTAGATAAAATAATTAATCTTCTAAATGGGGCGACGGACTTGGGGACGCCATCCATCGCCCCCTATCTGAATATAACCTTTTGACCCGTCTTATTCCCTCACTTTCTAAACCTAAAATCCCAAAATTTCCTCATCTCTCACCCTCAAACCTCTCCCTCGGCTCTTCCACCCACCACCCATATGTCGCCTCCTCCCCCACTCTGCCAGCATCACCCCGAAGTCCTCCCTATAGGTAAATCTGCCAATCTCTCTCTTCTCTTTTTCTCCTCTTTTAATTTGTTAGCCATTATTTTTATTTTTTTACTTTTAAAATTATAAAATCTTGAATTATTTGTTAATTTTTTTTATATATGTCGATGTCATTGTTATATTATAATATTGATTTTGAATTAGTGAAGAAAGTTTATGTTTTTATTTTAGGGTTTAGTTTAAACTTGGTATTTTGAATTAGTTTGTGATTTGGGGGGGTTTGTTAGTTTGAATTAATCTGTGTATTTGAAGTGATTATCATTGTATTGAAGTAGGAATTGTGAATGAGTATTTTTGGAATTTAGTTTGAAATGAGTTTGAATTAGTTTGTGATTTGGGTTTTACAAGTTGGAATTAAAGTGAATTTGAAGTTATTGACATAGTTGGTTTGAATATTTCAGTGTGAATTTTTGAATGTATATTTTTGGATTATAGTTTAAACTGGGTATTTTGAATTAGACTATAAATTTGATTATTGTAGATAAATCTGTGAATGAGTATTTTTGGATTTTAGCTTGAAATGGGTTTTGAATAAGTTTGTGATTTGAATTTTGTTAGTTGGAACTAAAGTGTATTTGAAGTTATTGACATTGTCGGTTTGAATATTTAAATGTAAATTTGTGAATGTAGATTCTTGGATTGTAGTTTAAATTGGGTATTTTGAATTAGACT
>JAABOM020032008.1:0-17316 GCA_011800125.2 Solanum clarkiae
CTACAGCTCCAATATTATGACTACCAAAAGAACCATCTCAAAGGTAATTGAAAGGTAAAGTATATTGTTTATTGATGTGTGGTAACTCGAGGGGTGGAAGAATCACCTAGCTAGGGTCGATCCTATCACGGGGGGTAGCCTAAGGGGTGAAAGGAAAAGCCTAGCCAGAGCCGATCTCGATATAGATTTACCACTAATTAGTTAGTCATTTGTATTACATATTGTGTACAGATTATACAGTAAAGGTAAAGTAATAAAAATAACATAAAGTACATGATCCCATAGTATAACTAAAGGTGGTCTCTTATCCTACACCAGTGCACAGTTTTATTTGAGTTGTTACTTCATATACAGTATCTCCTACCTTACATATTCAGTACATTATCTCGTACTGACGTCCCTTACGAGGGACCTACATTTTATGTTGCAGGTGCAGGTGCTAGTAGCGTTCCCCAGTAGGAGTACAGGATTTCCAACTGTTGTTAACAAGCTCCAGGTTGCTTGGGATCCTTGTGTGTCTAGAGCTTATCTTTTTGTATTGTATAGTTAGTTGAGGTGGGGCCTGTCCTGACCCTTATCAGATACTTTTCCTTATCTAGAGGCTTTGTAGACTATGTAAATTAAAATATGGTCATGTCTCATACTTTAGACAACGTGGCCCTAATGGCCTAGCCATATGCATTTCCTTTTGGCTTGTTATTATTGCTTACTTTCTTAAAGGCATGTTGAATGAAGAAATTCCTTATAATATATATAGAAAGCACATGGATATAGGTTAGTTCTCCCGAGCCTTATTGACAACGAGTGCCAGTCTACCTTAACGGGACTTTGGGTGTGACATTTTTTGGCCATAGATAGATCAAGAGATGTAGAATCCCCTCCACTCCTTGAAATCACTCAAATTTTCACAAATTCATTAGGGAAATAATTTCCTGAACCCGCAGCATTTCTTCTTGCGAAATGTCAATAGTGATCGCCAGATTGTTTCTTGATTTCTCGAAGTTGTGGGATTTATCATTGTATGGCATGTTGAGGAAGATGCGTCATGTCAGGGCGCTCCTGATGCACCTGGTATGGCAGTCATTCATCATTGTCTAGCGCCTCAGGTGCCATTCTGTTGAAGGCAGGTAGTGAGTACTCTTTTGATAGCGTTTTTAAGAGAGATAACTTAGAGTGACAAAATAATTCAGAAAATAAGAAAGAGATCTTTAGGATCTTTAGGATTTTACTTTGATACTCAACTTTGGGGATTTAGATTCACCTGTGGATTAATTTCATCATTCAAGCTTGTGATTCTAATTTCAACAAGGAATTCATTGTTCTTCAAATTTCTTGGGTAAGAAATCTTCTATATTTTCTTATTTCATTGTTGATTTGTGTGTCCAAGTCATTAGTAGCTAAACCCACAACTTGGAGTTATAGGAACCATGAGTATCTGACTTAATAACCTGGATTATTTGCACTTCTTGAGTTAGGTATTTGCACGTATTATCCATTTTCCTTCATTTTGTTTGTTGTCTAATGGTGACCAACATTAAACCTCGCCTAGTGTCATGATCCCGGTCAAGGTAGTGATGAATAGGAAAAGAAAATGAATGACAGAATTAGATTGATGTGTTCTCATCTAATCAACTGAACTCATCTAGGGAGAGGTTGACTGGGACAATAGGGAATAGTTAGTTGGCACACTATGGTACCTGGCCAAGCGCCATAGTGAAATTCGACCTTCGTCTTTGCTTAAGGGTTGGAAGAACTTAAGCTACCGTCCTGCATGTAATGTCCTAACTTAGGTTGTCTTATTCGGGGTGTTTGATTTAGTGAATCACGGGGAACACAATTTCCCGAATTGTCGAATTTGATTGTCTCTACATTTTATTAGTATCGTTTACTTACTACCAACCATTGCAAAACCCCTCCCTTTTTGGATAATAGAGTTATTTTGATGCTTGAATTGATTGTCGGTGAATCAATATGGTAAAGCCCCATACTCCTTTGGGATTCGACCCTAACCTATGGTTAATTTTTATATTTGAAAACGATCGCTTTATCCTCAAAGTAAGAGGTATTATTTGAGTGTGCTCAAAATTAATGGCATCGTTGTTGGGGAATATAGCAAGGTTCTGACTTGATTTCACTAGTAGTTAATTCAAGTGCTGATTTCTTAATTCTTTGTATTTTATATTTGTTTTTGTTTTTGTTGTTCGGTTTCTTTTGCAGGGTATACTATGTATATACCTAATATAAGGAGCCAAGGTGGACCTAAGCTCCAATTAATCTTGAGATCCAACGTGTTGCAAGGAGAATGGCCTAAGAAAACGTGGATATTATAATTGATGAAGCCATGGATCAACCTGATGGTGATGTTGATAGAGAGGAAAATCTACCACCAAGGGAAAATAGGCCACACCATAGGGATTTCAACGAAAATACATATGGTTGGAATCAATATCGGTTGAATCCTATGCCGATGGACATCACAGGTGCTATAGTGTTGCCACCACTACTGGCCGACACTAAGTTTACGGTGTCAAGTGGATTACTCCAAATGCTTTAGAAACATGGTTTGTTTGCAGGATTACCTACTGAGGATCCTCACAATCATCTTCATGATGTTGCTTTTATATGTAAAAGTGTAATGAGTACACAGAATCTTTCTATGGATGTTATTGGGTTACTTGTGTTTCCTCTATCTCTTAATAGTAATGCAACAACATGGTTGTCTGAACTCCCACAGAGCTCAACCACCAGTTGGGCAGAATTGCAAAGATCCTTCCTAGAGAGATATTTTCCAAGGTCCAAAAAGCTTAAACTTAAGGACCAAATCAATAACTTTAAGCAATTGCCAGGTGATTATATTAGCATAACATGGGAGAGGTTCACCAAATGTTTGAGAATGGTTTCGGACCATTAGATCGTAAATGATGCCTTAATAGAGATTTCTTATCGGGCTCTTGATGAGAATAGTCAAACGTGTGCTGATACCATCATGGGAGGCATGTTCTTAGATTAACCATTCACAAGGATAGTGAAAAGGATATAGCAAGTAGTTAAGACCGATAGAGCATGGGGCCAAATGGAGAGAGCTACTACAAGGATCTCATGTGCGGTAAGTGTTAGTTCAGAGCAAGCAAAAATCAATGATGAGATCATACAACAAGTTGCTCAACTCCGGACGAGTATAAACTTGGTGGTGAAACAAACTTGAGAAAGTGTTCATGCGGTCATCCACCAATCCCCAAGAGCGCCTACGTATCGTGAGTCTATTATGATGAAGATGCTTTCTTTATTAAAGATCAAGATGTGGGTTCGAAAAATGCCCAAGGGTTAGATCCATACTATTGGCATCAAGGTTCCTGAAATTAAGGTCGGGACTACAATCGAGAGGGTTTTTCCATCAATCTTGGATGGAGCCAAAGATTCACTATTTTTTGGCTTTGGGGTATGATGGAATAAAGCAAAATGGCTCTTTAAACTGTCTGCACTTCTTTCAATTGTGAAGTAGCAGTTAGTCAATGTAACTTTCGACGCTCATCATGGGTTATTCGAAAATAGTCGTGCTATGTTTTTAAACATAGGGGTCAGGCTGCGTACATCCGATCCCCCCTTACCCCACAATGGGCGAGAGCCTTTGAGGCATTGGGGTAATGTTGACTACAATCGAGAGGGTGCATATAGAGATAATTGTGGTGGTTATTTTGAGAGAGATAGGGTGACAAAACCCGATTATCATAGAAGACATGAGTATACAAATGGTCCTTATGTACCTCCTCATAATCGTGATGCCAGAATGAGCAATTCAAGAATCGAGGAAATGTTTAACAAATTGTTGATGAAAGTGGAAAACCATGACGAGACTTTGAACTGGATAAAACTAGAGATTTCATCTATCAACCAAAAGAAAGAGTCTCATTCGGTAGCCATCAAGAAACTCCAAGAACAATTTGGTCAAGTATCCCTCCTATTGAACTAACGCCAAAAGGGTACTTGCCGAGGAATATGGTTTAAAACCCTAAGAATGAGGGGCATTGTATGGCTGTTATGACAAGGAGTGGGAAAAGTGCCATTGACCGTCCAATGCAGTGGTTGTTGATGAGGATCGTGAAAAGAGTGTTGATAACAAAGTTGAGATTGAGGAAGAAGGTTTGGTCAATAATGGGGTGAAAGGTGAAGTGGTGAAGAAGAAAGAAAAGAACAAGACCATCCCAAGACCTTCTCCTCCTTTTCCCCAAAGGGTAAAGCAAAAGGAGGAGGATGGTAAGTTCAAACACTTCCTTTCCATGTTGAAACAATTTTCCATCAATATTTCTCTCATTGAAGCATTGGAGAAGATGTTGGGTATGCTAAATAATGAAGGATTTGGTGATAAAAAAGTACACTATGAGCCAAGGGTTTTCACAAGAGCTCCAACATTATAGTGCCATTGCGGCCAAATCTTTAGTCCAAAAAAGGGAGGATCCTGGTGCATTTACCATCCCTTGTACCATCGGCGATGTTGAGTTTGCAAAAGCATTGTGTGATTTGGTAGCAAGTATAAATTTGATGTCTTTTGCCATGTTTAAAAAGTTTGGTTTGGGTTCACCTACTCCGGCAAGAATGAGGTTATTAATTGGTGGATAGGACAATCAAGAAGCCAGAGGGAATCCTCTACGATGTACTAGTCAATGTGGATAAGTTCATATTCCCAGCGGATTTTGTGATACTTGATTGTGAGGTCAACTTTGAGATCCTTATTATTCTGGGAAGACCATCTTTTGCCAAGGTGATATCCCTAGTGGATATGGATTCGGGTCAACTCGGGTTTAGGGTAAATGATACAGAAGTGGTTTTTGACATTTGTCAATATATGAAGCACCTTAATGAACTCGAAAGTGAAGTGTGGGTTGTTGAGGAATTTTGATAACTCAAGATGACTAAGTCGTGCTGCGACATTAAATCAGGCTCTACTTAGGAGGCAACCCAACAAGTTTTAATTCTTTTGTTTGTTTTTGAGTTTATTGGTAATTTGTGGATTTTTAGGTAGGATTTTGATTATGTGTTGATTTTTGATTTTAGACATTGAATTGGTTGTAAGTTGGTATAATGGTGCACTTTGAGAAAAATTGTGTAGGGCATTGGCTCATCCATCATGGTTGTAACCCAGAATACCTCGCAGGAGGGTGATTCTCAGGGATAGCCAGAGACTGGTTATTAGGCACCATTTGATGTTTGATTTTTGACCCCATGTTCTTATTTTGTTTTTGCCTTCCACATTAAAGACAAAGTACTTTATTTTTTGTGAAGTGTGGTAACTATGGACTAGGGTGAAGTCTGAGTAGCTTTTAGTCCATACCTATCCCAATTTTTTATCACAAGGTTTTCTTGCCTGTGTTCTTTTACCTCGTGGATATTTTATTTTCTATTGAACTGACATATTTTAGATGTTGTAGATAATATTTGTAGTATATGGTAGTTAAACTTGTGGCATGTACATTATTTTGATGATTTATGAAAAGCTTTGGAAATTGGTACCCTTGAAAATTTATTGTTGATTAGTAATTATTTTGCGATCATGCATGTTTGAATGGTTCGGCAATGTTTGTTTTGATTGAGTGAAGGCAAGTTGATGCTTGAAGCATGATTTGTAAGTCTTTGTTGGCTATGTATGCAACACCATGTGCGTGCAAGCTACTTTTGTGTATTCATATATTGTGTACCGATTCAGAACTTGCCTTGTTACTGTGAGTTGGACTAGAGATTGTATGGATTAGGGAGGATCTTAGGCCCTTGCTCTTTGATTTAGTCCACCTTTGCCTAATGAGCAACCAAATGAAATAATTTATCCCTTTTTCCAATTGTTTGAGCCTTACATGTACCATTTCTTCCTTAATACCTAGCTAGCCTAACCTTATCTTGCGAAATATCTTGATATTGGCCCTAGTCTATCCGTGAACATTGTGAACCTTGAGTGAGGCAAAAAACCTAAGTTGAGGGTGGCTAATAAAAGTAGCCATGGTTTAGGGATTGGATATTGTATACTTCACCTCAGGCTAAAAGCCTAAGTTGAGGGTGACCTATGTTGTGGTATAATAGAAAAAATGAGGTAGTGAGTTAGGAATAAAAGAAAGAGTAGAAAGTCATGTATTGGGTAAAGGAAAAAGAGAAAAAGATGCCTTAGAATGAGTAAAAAAGCAAAATGAGTTTGAAAATAAGGCACAAGCTGAAAAATGAAGAGAAAATACCCAGAAAAGCTTGAAAAGGAATAAAAAGGGAGAATAAGTTGAGAATGATTGAATTGTTAAGGTGAAAATGTTGAAAAGCGTGGTTCAAGGTTGGCCCTTAGTCACTAATTGTCTAAAATATCATACCAAAGCCCCATGAGCCTAAGTTACAAGCCTATAAAGTCCTGAAGTGATCCTAATCCAATTAGTCAACAGTCCGGTTTGTGAGTATATGGGCAAGCCTATGGTATTGGTTATCATGCGTAAATCTCATTTGTGAGAGTGGGGATATTTGCACAATCCCATGAGCAACTTTTGAAACCATTTTTGAGTGTTAATAAAAGGGACTTTTTTTCTGTGAGGGCATTTGCATTGCATGATTAGCATTTGACTTGTTCAGTGCATGTGGATTGTTGATACCCCTTAACTTGTCATAGTTGGATTGTCAAATGTATCAACATGTTCTGCTTTGTTTGTTAGCTACATGATCATGTTTTGAAAAAGCTATTGTGGGTACCTGGGTTGAAATTGAGTATGGTATATTCATATGGGTTGATTGGTATGTATTGCTTTATTATCTATTTAGATGGAGTCGTCGCTTGAGGACTATCAACAATTCTAAGTTGAGAATGCTGATGTGCTACCAAAGTACAGCACATTTGATGCCTAAAACATGAGAATTTGGTATTCTCAATGCGACCTTTTTATGGGTTTTATGTGTTTTTCCATTTATTTTTGCAGATAATACAGGTTCGCTTGATTTTGGAAAAAGTTGCAGATTTTGTTGATTTTGAAGAACTACGGGCCTCACCACGAGTTACAGCCCAAGCTGCGAGTAGTAGGGGTTGTTCGTAGTAATTAATAGTGTTCAAAAACAAATTCTGAAAATATTTGAAGTTTAGCCATACGAGCTCAAGATGCGAGTTGTAGTCTTCTCTACGGCTCATAGAAGGGGGCCTTATAACAATTAATAATGTTGATTAAATTTGGACCAAGAAATACAAGAGTGGACTACAAGAAGGCACAACGAGTCGTAGACTAAACTACAACTCGTACAGGTAGATCGTAGCAGTGAAGTCCAAAATGCCAAGTGCTGACCGTGAAAGCCCGATTATGGCTCCTGGGTCACCCTACGAGTCGTAACTACGAGTCGTAGGAGACACCGAACAGATTTTATAATTATTTTAAGGACCTTTCTGTAAATATTATAAGTTAGGGTTTTAGGAGCAGTTTTTTGGGAGCTTTTCATTAGCCTTAGTATATTGTTCATATCACATTAGTTTGTAGAGAGCATTTTAGAGAGAATTTTAAGGATTTTACTTTGAGACTCAAATTTGGTTATTTAGATTCACTTGTGGATTAACTTCATCATTCAAGCTTGTGATTCTAATTTCAACAAGGATTTCATTGTTCTTCAAATTGCTCAGGTAAGAAATGTTCTATATCTTTTTATTTCATTGTTGATTTGTGTGCCCAAGCCATGAGTGGCTAAACACACAACTTGGGGTTATGGGAACCATGAGCATCTAGTTTAATAACCTGGATTATTTGCACTTCTTGAGTTGGGTATTTACATGCATTATCCATTTTTCTTCATTATGCTTGTTGTTTAATGGTGGCCAACATTAAACCCCGCCTAGTGTCATGATCCCAATCAAGGTAGTGATGAATAGGAAAAGAAAATGAGTGACAGAATTCGATCGATGTGTTCTTGTCTAATCAACTAAACTCAGCCATGGAGAGGTTAATTGGGATAATAGGTAACAGTTAGTTGGCACATTATGGTAGCCGGCCAAGCACTATAGTGAAATTCAACCTTAGCCTTTGCCCAAGAATTGGAAAAACTTAAGTTATCGTCCTGCATGTAATGTGCTAATTTAGGTTATGTTATCCGGGGTGTTTGAGTTAGTGAATCATGGGGAACACACTTTCCCAAGTTGCTCTCCAATCTGATTATCTCTGTGTTTCTTTAGTATAGTTTTATTTACTACCAACCATTGCAACCCCCACCCCCTCTTAAGAATAGAGTTATTTGATGATTGAATTGATTGTTAGTGAAAAAATGCGGCAAAGCCTCGTATTCCCTTCGTATTCGACCCTAAGCTATGGTTAGATTTAATATTTGACAACGATCACATTATCCCCAAAGTGAGAGGTAGTGTTTGAGAGTGATCAAGCCACTCTCTCTTTCATTACTCCATTTGTTGCTAATAGGCTTCATTTGTGTCCCAAATTGTTATGTGAACCCTTTGAACTATTTACCCCCATTGGTGAGTTCTTTGTTGCTAAAAGAGTCTATAGGGGTTGTCTCGTGTTTATATTGCATAAAGGTTTGCGTTGTAATTTTGTGAAATTGACATGGTAGATTTTGACATCATTTTTTAGATAGATTGGTTACATGCATATCATGCTTTCATTGATTGTAGGACCCACAAGGCTAAGTTCCAATTTCCCAATGACACCCATCCTTGAGTAGGAAGTTCAAGACCAAGTGGTAAAGGGTAGGTTCATCTCTTATCGTAAGGCCCGAAAGTTGATTTCTAAGGGTTGCATTTATCATCTTCTTCAACTCACTATCATTGGCATGTACCACCTCTCTCGATACGAAGTACCCTATCTCCCTCTTGTGAGAAGACTTCTATCTTTCCTTCTTTCATTAAGGCTTTCAACCTGACCAAAGCAAGATCAAGGTTTTGCGTAGATTTAACATCCTCTATCGAAGAAGATTTGATCCGATGAAGCAGTATTGTACCACCATTTCCGGACTTATTTAACTTTACCCTCAATCTAGCCAACCTGTGGACATCTTTGGCCAAATCTCTTTTTCCATCATCTTCAATGTGAGACACTCTACACATAGAAACTCTACTAAGGCATGGCTACCACATTGGCCTTTCCCCAGGTGATACTTCACACATGTCATAATCCTTTAGTAATTCTAACCACCTCCACTGCCTCAGATTGAGATCTTTTTGGGTGAAGAGATGTTGAAGTTTCTTTTTGTCGATAAAGACATCCACGTAAAACTTATACAAGTAATGTCACCAAATCTTCAAGGAAAACACCACCGTTGAAATCTCAAGGTCATGAGTTGTAATTCTTCTCATGTACCTTCAATTATCTCAAAGCATAAGCAATCACCTAAGAAATCACCTTACATGTTGCATTAGCAAAAATCCCAACCAAATCCTTGATGCATGCAATACACAATGAACCCATCATTCCCTTCTGACAATGTCAAAATTAGAGCTTATGTTAGTCGACCCTTTAAAGTTTGGAAGCTTTTTTCACACTCATCCATCCATTCAAACTTTGCCTTCTTTCGAGTCAACTTAGTAAGTGGGGATGAAATGGAAGAGAAATCTTGCACAAACCTTCTATAATATTTGGTTAGGCCTAAGAAACTCCTTATATCCATATGAGTCAATGGCCTTGGCCAATTTCTCACCACTTTGGTTTTCTTAGGGTCAAACTTGATACCACATACCCAAGCAAGGCAACCTTATCTAGCTGAAACTCACACTTGTCAAACTTTGTATAATGCCTTTGCTCCCTTAGGTTTTGCAATACTACCCTCAAGTGTTCCATGTGATCTTCCTCGCTTCGGGAGTAGATTATAATGTCATCAATGAACACCACTATGAACATGTCAAGGTAGGTCTTGAACACCCTATTCATAAGATCCATAAATATAGTTGGGGCATTAGTGAGACCAAATTACATCATTACAACCACAAAGAGATCATACCTAGTCTAAAATGTTGTCTTGGGAATGTCACTTTCTCTCACCTCAATTGGTCATACCCGAATCTCAAATCAACTTTGGAGAAGTGTATAACCCCTTGCAATTGGTCAAACAAGTAACCTATCCTTGGGAGCGAATACTTGTTCTTGATGGTGACCTTGTTGAGTTGTCAGCAGTCTATACACAAATGGAGTGGCCTATCTTTCTTCCTCACAAACAATACTAGAGCACCCCCAGGAGACCGCCTGGTTCTAATAAAACCCTTTCTTAACAAATCCTTCAATTGTTCCTTTATCTCGTTCAACTCCGTAGAAGCCATTCATATGGAGGGATTCAAATAGGTCAAGTATCAGGTAGGTGATCTATGCCAAAGTCTATTTCCTTTTTAGGAGGAACACCTAGTAACTTATCCGGAAAGATGTTGGGAAACTCACTAACAATGGGGACAGACGCAAGGGAAGTAACTTTAGAGGTGACATCTTTGACTTTTACTAAATGATAGATTCACCCTTTAAAAATCATTTTCTTGGCCTTTCAGAAAGAAATGAACCCCTATACAAAGAGTTACTGCACTCCCACTCAAGAATTGGCCCATTTGGAAATTGAAACTTGACCCTACAATGTCTAAAATCAATAGAAGCATAGGATGCATGCAACCTGTCCATCCCAAGTATTACATCAAAGTCTACCATGGAAAGCTCAACTAGATCACAAGAGACCATTTTGTGCAAAATGGAGATAGCACAATTCCTATAGACTCTTCGAGTAGTAGCGGACTCTCCTACAAGGTTACTTACATCATAGGGCTCATGGAGGACTTCGAGACACACATGGAATTTATTGGAAAGAAATGGAGTGACAAATTATAAATTAGCTCCCGATCTAATAATTCATATGCATCAAAATTAAAAACTCTCAACATGCCGGTGACAACATTCAAAGCCTCTTCAACCTCTTATAAACCATGGAGAGCATTGAACCGATTGGTCTTTTGGGTGCCTTGGACTTTCCCACCTTTACTTTGGGGCCTTGCGCTACTGCTTTTACAATCTTTGGCATAATGGCCGAGCTTTCCATACTTGAAGCAAGCATTTGACCCAGCTAAGCATTCTTTATTGTGGAAATTTCCACAATTGGGGCAACTTGGGCTTTGGGGCTTAGGAGTAACCCCTTTGTCCTTGGTAGTCCAGCGAGAAGTGTTAGTAGACCCTTGTCCACTTTGCTTTTGGCCACCTTGGAACTTGTGACCAACACTTCTTTGGTGAGAATAGCTCCTACCATCGATTGATCCCTCTTGGATTCCCTTGATCTCTCAACTATCTTCTCATCCTCTATTTTCTCTGCATAAGTCATTAATCAGGAGATATCCATCTCCTTCACTAGTATGGTCGTATTACACTCTTTGGACGCCATGTCGGGGACACTAGAGATAAACTTGCTCATAGGAGCCCTTAGATCCGTAACCATGAAAGGAGTATACTAAGAAAGCATTATGAATTTGAGGGCATAATACCTTACGATCATGGACCCTTGCTTGAGGTTGATGAACTCTCTGACCTTGAAATCCTTTAGCTTAATCGAAAAGAACAGATCCAAGAAGGCACACTTGAATTCTTCTCATCCAAAGGGATCCGCTTCTTGACCCCTCTCATCTACCCATTGCGCATACCATATTTTGGCTACCCTCTTGAATTTGTAGGCCACCAACTTGGCTTTCTCCTCCAAAGGGACATAATAACTACTGCTACACGGTAGACTTCCTCAATAAAATCAATAGAGTCCTCCTCTGTCTTGGAAGCATGAAACTCCGGAGGGTTCATATTTATGAAGTCCCGCACCTAATGGTCTACGTAGGTACTTGGGGACGAATAGAAATCTATCGATTAGCTTGGCTTTCCAATGCTTAGGAAAACATGGTGAAGGAAACTCGAAACTCAACATGAGACACTCCATCGTCTTGTTGAAGTGGATGGACTTGTTGTTCGGGGATGCGTCTTCGGTGTGAGATCTTCTTGCCAGCATGATGTAGAAACAAGCAAAGAGGTCATCGTTAGTGATAAGATAACTATAGAAAAGTCTAAAAGCACAACATGAATAAGATAAAAGGGAAGACTTTCCTAAATCATCACATAGCCTTTCACTCAAAATAATGGCACTTCACAACCTTGAATGAGACTCTGCTCAACAGAGTATGTATGGACATTGGAGGAACATTTTAAAATCTAAAGCTCTTATACCAAGCTTGCAATAACCTAACCTAGGCCTAGTTGTCACATGACAAATGAGATACCTGAAGACACCTCACCTAAGGCATCTATAATATCTTAAGCATTCATAGGCATTAAATTAATTTTGCAAAATAAAAATGGGGAAAAGGGTCTACGGGGCCAATTTATGACAACGTAGCAATATTAAAAAAAGAAACATGAACATGTTTTTCCATAAAGCATACCGACTAAAAAAAGATAAACGAAACCAGTAACGGTCGAATTTCATCAAATACAAAAGACTCTATTGTTTAACAACATAGAAAGTAAAAGCCTCAAAAGGGCAACATATACATCATCTCAAAAGAAGTTACACACTAGATAGAAAATGGTACAGTCTCGAACTAAGGGTTCATCACAATAAAAGTACTAGTCTTGAATGCCAAAAATTAGCCACGAGTCGGTGGAGGGGTACCTTTCCCTACATGGTTAAATTATGCAGACAAAATATGTGTTAGCATACTAAAGTGTACTAAGTATGTTAGATGCAACATAAGCATGAAATTGTTATGCCATCATTAATAAGTAAAACATATAAGTATACATGAGGTATTAAGGTACATAAACATGAGCTTTGGCATGGACAAGAAATATTGCTCAATATGAATAAGAGTTACCGCATGAGGAGTCTCATGTAAAGGAATCATATCATAAAGTCATAAACTTATGGGAGAAGACCTTAACCGACGTATAAGATCATGTGAGCTACTATATGAAATCCAACATAACATGTTATGCTGGCAGGCACGGGGAGACCACTTGTTGGGTGGTACTCTGTCACTTCACATACATCTTAAGTAACATAAATGGCCTATGTGGATCCACCAACCTAGCCTACGAGGGCTCCTGTGATGGCATATAGTTAATGTGACAAAGGGTTGTTACTAAGGTTCCCTTACTGAACCGAACCTCATTGTCACATTCAGTGGTAAGTCATCCTGCACCACCTTTAAAACATAGCTTAGTCAAATTATGACATATAGAATCATAAGTAGAAAATCATAAGAGTAACTCAAACTTAAGGAATCACCAAGTAAGTATTGTCCTTTCATCTTGCGGATCTTCTTAAACATCTTTAAGACAATTGTCAACATGCTTATATCTTTAAAAAATCATGACTTTAAAACTCATTTTTTTAATGTCCTAGTCATCAACATAAATAATGCGAAGCTTTACTTGAAATTAGGTG
The DNA here is from genome assembly GCA_011800125.2 of Solanum clarkiae. Taxonomy (NCBI): domain Eukaryota; kingdom Viridiplantae; phylum Streptophyta; class Magnoliopsida; order Solanales; family Solanaceae; genus Solanum; species Solanum clarkiae. Next base: position 13,399 of record JAABOM020032008.1, read on the forward strand.
GGCTAGGCTTTTAAATTGGAATAATCATAAATCACATAATCACGCATAAATCAAGAAAATGTACTCATTTAAAACATATAAAATAGCTCATACTGCATCATTAAAATATTTATCATTAGGGTCATCATCAATAACTTAAATACATGTAAAAAAATACTTCGTAAAATATCATAGGATACCATTGAGATCATTTAATAGCATAATATATTATAAAATCATCATTGGCATGCATATTTACTTGAAGAAACATAAAGAAAAAGTAAAATATATTATAAAGGACCTTGTGGGTGAAAGAAGACTCAAATTCAAACTCACGTTCCTTAGTAAACTTGGAGAAACCAAACTTGAAGCCTTTTCGAAAAACTTGAAACCCTAGCCCTTTTTTGCCTTGCCTTCTAGAAAGAATAATGCCTTAGGATATTTTAGAAATTGGAAGAATGAAGAGAATGACGATTCCTTAGGGTTTAAGGTCTGATTTAGGCCTTTTTATATCCTATAGATGACATAGTTTAGGAATAGGATTTGCGGAAATAATAAAACTATCCTTCATTAAAACTGTTAGATGAAGTGTATGAAAGCTTATTTATGTGTTGTGGACTAAACTACGACCATAGACCCTGTCCATCCTGCTAACGTTTCTAAAACTCTTGGAACTGATTTCTTGAACCTAAAACTACAAACCTATTCTATGGTCCATCCTTTGATCTATGGCTCGTGGTTGGACTCGTAGAGTCCTTCCATACTTAACTTTTTTTCTCATTTACTGGACCTTATTCACGAAGTGCTTCTATGGGTCATTCTATTAATTATAGTTTACTTTCCAACAAACTCCAAATTTCCTTCATGTTAAGTACCTCATCCACGAACCTACCTACAGTCTGTCATCTTTTCTATGAGCCATTATTTAGGTGTATGGGTTACCCCACACTTGAATGCTTTTACCCTTTCCTAAAGTTCATGTTTAAGGATTGACCTATGAGCCCTAAGTCCATCGATGGGTCATAAGTCCACCACCAGGCCATAAGTTACCCTCGTAAATTGAGTCCAAGTTATTTTTTTCTGTCCAACCTTTTTACACTATTAGGCTCCTAAACTGGGGGTTGTTACACCGATGTTGTCTCTACATCAGAGAAAGACTAGCCTACTTGCCAAAGGCAGACTATACCTCACTATATGGGACTTTCCCATTTCAGAGAGTGGGTTTCATGTAGATAGTCATCCATATTGGGCATAAACATGATCCTACGGTGGTGACGTAGTTCTGAGAAAGGTAGGGTTTACATAAAGACCCCTCGGGTCGATCCCATAGCCCTAACCTCATTCGATGCTAAGCCATCATCCCACGGGAACACATATACATATGCATGCTTGGAAATAGGATTATAAGTCATTTCAAATCATAGTCATGCATACTTAGGCTCCAAAGCCAAATCAAATCATAATCATACTTGCTTGGGCTTAAAAGCCAAATCATACTTCATTTCATACTTTCATGAATAGAATTAGCTCATTCATACTTGTACATAACGGTGTATACACACTCATGAATACTTAAATCCATATCATAGATATTACGTGATCACATTTTATGTAATAACCATACTTACCTTGAAATTATAATCATGTCCATAATTCATAGTCAAATCGATAACAAATCTTCATAAAAAGTCATGATCATGCATGCATATGTCATGAGGAATAGAGGAATAGCATGAGAACTTGAAATTCATACTTAAATTGTGAAATTAAAATAGATTCATGCATAAACCATGATGAAATCAACATTCAGATCATAAGTCATACTACCCACGTATGAAATCAAGCTTAAAAGGGACATACAAGCTCAAATCTTACAAAAATCATGTAAATCAATTGTACAAGGAGTAATTCATGCTTATTTTATTATTTAAGAATGACCCATAACATAATTTTAGCAATTCAAATCCAAATCATGAAAATCAACCTTCAAGATCACTTAAAGTTCATGAAAATTTGAAAATAGGAGTTGGGTTTCATGATTGAGATGAAATCATGAATGAAACCACACATACCTTTCTTAGATTAGGAAGATTAAGATGAAATAAGCTTGCACTTAGAAGCACACTTAAAGCCTTAGCTTGAATCTTCAAAGTTGGGTTTGAATGATGTCTAGAAGGTTGAATTCTTAGAAACCAAGTGTTGAGAATAGAATGAAGTGAATAAAATGACGAAGGCATGATTTACGAATGTTAACATAGGCATAAAAGTCCTAAAAGACCAAAGAAAGGGGCCAAATTACCAAATTGACCCCATTTAAAATAGAGTCAAAATGCACTAAAGTGCACTGCACAAAAGCCACAGTGGGTCGTGGTGTGCACCATGAGCCATACAGGGCTCAGTGGAGGTTTACTAGGAGGAAAACAAAGAGGGCCTCGGGAAGGTCCCTTTACTGGACCACTGCATGAGACTCCTTTAGTCCGCAGTATGCATCACAGGCTGTGAAAGGGTTCTTGGTGAGTTCCCTTAAGAGAAACATGATGGCCAAGTGGAAAGTTTCCTCCACGGACTGTGATGGGCACCACGAGCCAAGGAGGATTCCTTGGTGGAATCATTCACTTGAAATCTTCAAAGCAGCCCCATTTTGGATCAAGACCACCTCTAAGGAACCCTAAACAGTTTGTGGGGTGCTCCGCAGACCATGAAGGGTTCCTTAAAGGGGACCCTTGGCTAAAAGCTTTTGGGAATAGATTTTTAAGCTTCATTATCGTCTTTCGAGGTCCGAATCCTTACAAAGGAGTTCATGTATTCTATTAGACTTGCTTAATTTTGTTAGTTGGCTTGTCGAGTACTGTGTTGTTTTGGTACTCACCTCTTGCGTATACACATGTGTAGGTTGAAAGACCAGACAATGAGTAGTACCGTTTCTTGACAATTTGAGGCTTCCCGGATGTGGTTATTTTCATCCGGTGGACTCTCTTATTCCTGTTTCTTCTTATGTTTTGTTTCTATAATTGAGAAGCAAAGACATTTTGGTACTTATATTTAATTTGGCATTTCACTTCTGATACTGATTTGTACACCTGACAACCAATTCTTTGAGTTGTTTGAGTTTATTTAGACTTTGTTTTTAGTATAATTACTCTATTTAGTTACTTCTACATTTTACTTTCATTTTTATTGAGTTCAGACTGACTTAAACTGGTGGAATAGGACAAGAGTCTTCATACTCGATTTCGGAACGTGATATCAATTATATAATAAGGATTAGTTAAATAACAGCTCGGACATAATTTTTATTTCTTTTAGATAATCTTTTTAATATATAATAAGGATTAGTTAAATAACGGCGTAATTTTTTATTTCTTTTAAATAATCTTTTAAGTAATATTTTCTTCGATTCATATTATATATGATAGTTTTAGTTTAGTCACATTCCTTCAGAACTCATATACCCTGGAAAGTAAGAAGTGTTTTTGATAAAATTATTCTTAATTAATCAAATAGTATGAATCTAATATGACGTTTTTGGTTCTGTAAAAGTTAATTTTGCGTAAATTAGAAATAATAATAATTGATATTTTTAAATTATGTAAAAGAATGTATTTTAAATTAAATAGAAAACTAAAAATATCATATAATATGAATCAAATGGAGTATTTTATCATTTGGACATGAGAATTTTTCACTCTTTGTCAGTTTTCCTTTTATTAATTTATTTTAAAATCAATGGTGGTTCATGAAAATTTCAAAATAACTTAAAGTTGTGTTTGAAATTTGGAAAACACCCAAAAACGCATTCTAACTTTTTCTTTTGTACTATATTTTTCTTTTGCAAATTTTATCCTTTTATAAAATTGGCCCTTGTTCAAACTTCCAGTGCAACAGAAAGGAGGCAATCTACACAAGCACAAATGTCTTTCAAAGAGAAATCTGCAACAA
>JAABOM020032018.1:0-17311 GCA_011800125.2 Solanum clarkiae
ATAACATACATAGAAAGATGTTTTACACATAGATCTATATATGAGTTGCTACAAACTACTTGGCATGCAAATAGTATAGCTACCCAAATTTACAACCAAATTTATTTTCTAAAAATAAAAATACACATAAACACTTGAAACGTCAAAGTTATTATTTATTGGTTTCTTTTCCTCGCCCTGCATCATTATGGGTTTTCTTTTGCATTGTCATTGGGATTGTTGGGATTGTCATTGGCGTCTGCGGTTGCATTGGCGTTGTCAATTATGGTGTTGATATTGTCATTGTCATTGTCATTGTCATTTTCATTGGTGTTGGCACTACCATTAGCATTATTGGCGTTGGCTCTGGCGGCCACACGCCTACGGTGGCACTTACATTTGCAACGTCTGTCAACAGTACTGAAAATAAAAAAAATATAATATAAGAATAAGTAATTAAATCAAATTTGATAATAGAAGACTATTAAGAAAATGAAATAAGCAAATACTGAGATTCAAATTCGAACCCTGTCATCCTTTGAGCAACACGTAGCTCCATCCTAATTTTAACTGTCTCACGACGCATTGACTGTGAAATTGAAAAACGAAAAGTTGATGAATTATTTGTGTAACTAATTGTAAAAATTATTGAAATAAGATAATTACCTCAACCCTGAAGCAGAATCGAGGCATATATAAGTTGAAACATGATTAAAAAAATAAATTATTAGTATAAGATTTAATATGACTAAAATGACATGATAAAGGAAATTGAATCAATATCATTACAAAAATCTAAAAACAAAAGAGAGAGAAAGAGAACGAACCAACCGAGCTTTGCAACTCGATACATATGAGCATAGTGTGACATCAATCGTAAAAATGTCTGTTCATGTTTTGTATAAGATATAATAGAAATTAGATACAAAAAATAGATAAATTAAAAAAATGTATATATAAAAATATAAATATATACACAAGATATCCGCTGATCATTTTTTTCACAAATAAAGCCATTAACGTCAAAAATGAGAAAATTCTGATTTTCTAAAAAGATATTTCCATGGAAAAATATTATTTTTAGATCGTGTCTATAAGATTAAAATTAACAAAGTTTAAAACAATGATTTTCAAGTCTTTTAAGATCCATTTTTGGTTTCAAACTTTTAGGTTTTAAGTGATAACATTTCCAAACTATAAGTCTTTTAAGTGAAAGCTAAGAATTCACTAGTTTTTAGAAAAAAACATTATATGCATAAAAGTAGTAACATAGGTGAATTTGAATGTATATACGAGTTAAATATTGTCATGTTTAAAAAAGAAAAAAATTTAATTTAACATGTTAAATTTCATTAAAAAAAATATGTGTCTATTTTTTTTCTTCAATATAAACAAAAAAATTAATTGAAATTAACTAGTGAAGTAATAGATTTCAACCTGTCTGCGACGTGTCTCAGTGGCATGCTCAAGGTTGATCCTGGTGATGCTACAATAAGGAATAAAAGCAAATATAAATTATTAATCTATAAAATCAAATAAAATTTAGTTCTTTTACACACACATCTATACACACATACATAGGAAAATTTGTTACATCACATATATACATACACGTGACTCATTTTTTTTAAAGTATATAAAAATAGCATAAATCACAAAAATATTATCTAAACTACTCCATTTATATCTCCTCTCAACTAACATTTCACTAAATGAAACAGTAAGAATTTTTTTTGGGATAAAAACAATAAATGATTTCTCATTTCTTTTAAGACAACAAACATTTAAAAGTAAATTTAATTTGTCAAAAATTTGATACTTTCAAAAGAATAATAAATTCAGATGAAGATTTTTGAAAAAGAAAATCATATATTTTTTTTAATAGATCCAGGAAGTTCTATAGATCCTTTTGCATAGCTTTTTAAAACTTGTATTTTTTTTATCTTCTCACCGCCATCTAACACAAAAAAAAAAAAAAGAGAAGAATATCAAAAACACAAATTAAAGAAACATGAAATGGTGTGTTTGGCAGAAAGGAAAAAAAAATCTAGAAAACAACTCACTTTTTAGTAATCAAACACACAAAATATTTGAAGGGGGAAAACAACTTTCTACTAATCAAGGACTCTTATATATAGTGAGATATAAATACCTCTGAATTTTTTCGCCGTACCAACGACAAACCAAGTGGAAAATTAAATAAAAACATCTACAGCAAAAAAAAAGAATTTTTTTTTTTTTTGGCGACCAAGCATTGGAAAATGTTAAAAGGGGAAAAATCCTTTTAAAATTTTACTATATATCTATTGAAATTTTACTGGTGCACTCTATTGAGAGTAGAGTGTACATAGATCTTACATAGATAGGACAGAGTGTATGTAAATCTTATCCCTACCCGTGAAGGTAGAATAGTTGTCAACAAAACACATTCGACTCAAGTAACATAAGACATAAAAGAAAAACATGTAGAAAATTTTTTTTGTAGCTCACCATGACTCAACAGAGGTAGTGCTGGTAGAGTCACCATCAGAGAAAGCACCATTCTCAGTCATTGCGCCAAAAACTACAAGTATAACACCTCTTTTGCTCAGAGAATTGCTTTGATGGATGAAATGATATAGAAATGAGGTTGTTTATATAGGGGGATTTTTTGTACTGATGCTATGTTAATTTTTTTTTTGTTTTGCTATTAGTTTCAGCAAATTTGGCTCTAACTTAAAGTGAGTGACGTTTGGGCTTGCTGTTTGAGCCTTTTCTTTCTTTCTTGCATGATTTTAATAAGTGTTGATAGCAATTTGGCACCGTGTCGGTATAATGCATGATCACATGAAAATTCCTCTCACTATTTTCTTTTATACCTTCTTCCCTTGTTTCATTTTTAAAAAGAAAGAAAATAAGGGTTTGAGGACAAAATGTCACTATATTTTTTGATCTCTAGTATCATTAACTCTCAAAATCGGACAATTAAATAGCGTGAACACACAAGTAAAATCTATGATGGTATGAATAAAATCTCTTCACTTTTTATCAGAGGTAATGAGTAGGAGAAAAAATCGTTTTAAAGAGCGTTACGTTTTTCTTATTAGTATCACACTTCTCAACAAGGATAAGTGGTTTGATTGTATATCAATACTGTGTGTGATGAAATGTGTCAAAGAGATTTCATGCTTAAGTTTTGATTATAAAGAAAATCGTCTTAGAAAACACTTTTCTCTATAAATAAGCCTGACACAAAAGTAAATCAAAATTAATCAGAATCCCATTAAAAATATCAAACCGATAGAAAATAAAAACAGAAGTGGTTGGAGAAAAGTTTGGCTTTCTTTGTTATAGAGTTTGTGAATTGAATACAAACAATTTAAGGCGTTTCATTTCATGAAAAAAGAAAGAAATGGTGGAGAGGTCCACCGACTGCTAGCATTTTTATTTGGAATAATTCATTTATCAAATATGTTCCAAAGTCATATATCTGTTACTAAATTAAAATGATAGGTCCAGTAAGCATAATCTGTCTCCTAAATTAAAATGATAGGTCCAAGCATGAAATTTTTCTTCAAATTTTTATAACACTAGGTGAAAAAAATATTTTAAAAAGAGACATCAGTTCTAAAATATTAAATTTTTGCTTTAATTCGTGTTTTATTATTTTTTATACTATGTGCTTATTGTTTAGTATTTTTTGTGTCTATGTTCAAAATTTCAATTAATTTAGAGTTGAGGAGAAAATTTTACCATTAAAGAAGGTTGAAGTTTTGAAACTTTGAAGAAAAATTTCAAGTGTGCCTTGTTGAGTTAGGTTGAATTCGAGCTCAAAAAATATTGAGTTTTAGTATCTAGCTCGGAGGAATGCTACTTTTGAAATTTGGAGTAATTTCGTGAATATTTGAAGAAGTTGAAAATCTGGAAGTTCTTGGTGTTCTCCATACGTTATTGACATTCTTAAAGAAGAATGACCAAAAAGATTACATTTGATCCAAAACTCTAATTTAAAAGGGTTTAAAGTTGTTTAAGTTATTTTGTAAAATTGGAGTTAAAAAATAATGATATGCATAAGCCTTTTTCTCAAACGGTAACGACATAAATGAGCCAAACTTTTAACGAATGTCATAAATGAGTCTTTTCTCAAAGTTTGATTGCATATTTGAGCCTTTTCCCTAAAAAATAAATCTTCTTAGAGATCGCTTTTCTCTATAAATGAGTTTGACATAAAAGTAAATCAAAATTAATCAGAATCCCAATATAAATATCAAATAAACAAACAATAAAAACAAAAGTGGTTGGGAGAATAGTTTGCCTTTCTTAGGGAAAGAGTTTGTTAATTGAATACAAACAATTTAAGGAGTTTCATTTCATGAAAGAAAGAAATGATGGAGAGGTCCGCCTACCACTGGCATTTTTATTAGGAATAATTCATTTATCAAATTTGGAATAATTTATTTACCAATTAAAGTGTTTGAGTAATTTTAAAGAGTTAGAAATTCTAAGTTATAAGTCGAAAGCAATAAATCCCTCTAAATAGACTCATAATGTTGAACATTTAGTGAAGAAAAATTTCAAGTGGATTTTGTTGAGTTAGGTTGACTCCGAGCTCAAAAGATATTGAGTTTTGGTATCTAACTAGGAGAAACACTACTCTTAAAATTTGGGATAATTTCGTGAATATTTGAAGAAGTTGAAAATTTGGGAGTTCTTGGTGTTCTTCATATGTTCTTGGCATTTTTGAAGAAGAATGACTTAAAAAAACTACATTTGATCCAAAATTCAAATTTAAAAGTGTTTAAAGTTATCTAAGTAGTTTTGTAAACTCAAAATTAAAAAATAATGGCATGGATGAGCCTTTTCTCAAATGATAATGACATAAATGAGCCTTTCTCAAAGTTCGATGGCATATTTGAGCATTTTTCCTTTATTTAATTTTATTTTGCCCCTCTCTAGGAGCTCTCATCCTTTTTACTTCCTTGGTGATTTGAATTCACAATCTTCAAGTTGGAAATGAGGGATGTTTACCACCCGAGCAACTCTCTCTTGCCACATTTTTTTCAATTGAGTTAGTGAAATATTGAAATTTACATTCATCAATTTCAACAGCATGAATTTTTTTCTCATCTTTATTTTATTGTTCAAAACACAAATTCCAATAATTTATGTGTTTCTTCTAGTAAAATTTTATTTAACATTTTTTTTATGAAATATATATGCAATGCACGTGTATTAGGTAGATACTTATAATTTATTATAAGTGAATCATTAAGGTATAAAAAATTAAAGAGTTAAAAATTTATATTCAACTTGCGGACAATGCACAACTTTTTGATATTGTTTTTTGTTTACTTCAGTTTGTCGCGTACAATGATTGTTCGCATGTGCCTTAACTAACATGCATATTTTTGTAATATGTATATATGTATTCAAGAGATATAAACAACTTTCATGCGTACAACAATAGTTATCCATGTGTGCCCTAATTTGTAACACCCTCTAATTCATTCTACATAGTCTAAGTAGATGCCCAGAGAAAATTGAGAAGAATGATTTAGAAAAATCACTGGAAGAAAACTACAAAGGCCATCTATGGGCCATACCCATAGAGTGATATATGGCCCGTAGATGAGGCCTCATTTGTGCCCATGTAACTTAGTGAAATTTTTCGAAGTCTGAGGCCCATGTTCTAATTTTATGTGTGTTAAAGTGACAAGTGTTTCTAGGCAACTTGTATTTGAAAGATCTCAACAAAGGTGGTTCTAACTCGAAAAGAAACTTTATAATTAGGATTTGAATTAAGAATGTGTAAAACTCGAGGTACAACAAATTAAAAGCAACAACAGCATACCCAGTGAAATCCCACAAGTGGGTCCGAGGAAGGTAGAATGTACGCAGACCTTACCACTACCTCATAGATGTAGAGAGGTTGTTTTCTGGGAACCCTTGTTTCAAAAATCCATAAGCAGAATAAACTAGATAAGGAAAAAAGAAAAGGAAAAGAAAAGGAAACAAAAAGAGCGGCTAATATCATGATAGTATGTAAGTACGATAAAATTAACACATATGCGACAGATAATGAAAACATAGGATATAAAGACCCGACAAGTCCTACTACCATACTATACCCTACGACCATACATCAACCTAAACCTTCTAACCTATTAACCTGCTATTCTAATTCGAGACCTCCATTCCTTTCTATCTAAAGTCATGTCTTCAGTGAGATCAAGTTTTATCATATCTTTTTTGGTCACCTCTCCCAAATACTTCTTCGGTCTACCTCTAGTCCTCCGTGCAACTCCTAAATCCAACCTCTCGCACCTTCTAATAGGGGCATCAGTGCTTCTTCTCTACATGTGTCCAAACTATCGTAGTCTCGGTTCCCTTATCTGTCAGCCTCTAGCTTCTCTCGAATGGTCTCGTTCCTAATCTTATCACTCTTGGTATGCCTTTACATTCATCTCAACATCCTTATCTCTTCGACCTGCATGTTATGAACATGTGAGTTTTTGATTACTCAACACTCCACCACATACAGGAAAGACGGTCTAACTACCATCCTGTAAAACTTACCTTTGAGTTTAGGTGATATATTTTTATCACACCATACTCTAGAGGCAAGCCTCTATTTAGTCTATGCTTCCCCAATATGATATGTGACATCATCTTCAACATCACCACTACTATGGATGATGGACCCAAGATATTTAAAGTTTTCTCTCTTACGAATAGTTTGAATGGCAAGCCTCACATTAATGTTTGCTTCATCCCTCGTAACACTAAATTTACACTCCAAGTATTCTGTTTTGGTCCTGCTCAGTTTGAACCCTTTGGATTCCAATGCGTGTCTCCAAACCTCTAATCTATCAATAACTTTAGAGCAAGTCTCATCAATCAGTACAATGTCATCTGCAAATAACATACATCATGGATCCTTCTCTTGAATAGACTGTATTAGCTTGTTCATCACCAAGGCAAACTGAAAAAGGCTCAATACAGATCCTTGATGAAGTTCCATCTTAACAGGAAAATACTCTGAGTCTCCTCCTTTCGTTCTTACCCATGTTTTGGCTCCATCTTACATGTCTTTTATCAACCTAATATACACCATTGGAACACTTTTCACCTCTAGACACCTCCATAGGACATCCCTCGAAATTTTGTCATAAGTCTTCTCGAGATCAATGAACACCATATGGAGATCCTTCTTTCTTTCCCTATACTTCTACACTAATCTTCGAACAAGATGAATTGCTTCAAGAGGTATAACTAAAGCAAAGAGTTAAAATTCATATTTAACTTGCGGACAATATATTCAACTTCTCTCCAGTTTTTGTTGACTTTAATTTGTCGCGTATGATGGTTGTTCATGTGTTTCTTAATCTAACGTGTAATTTGATACCAAGTATATTGCAGAAGACGTCAACAACTGTTACACGTACAACAATAGTTATTCATGTAATCCCAAACGTGATATGTGTTTCTAGGTAACAGTTATATTTGGTAATTCTAACTTGAAGAGAGACTTCACAAATTAGGGTTTAAATTTAGGAAAGTATAGAAAAGACATGCATAAGTATAAGTTACTAAATATAGAAAACCCATCTGAAAAAGTCTCCGCTATTCCCATTGAATCCATTTATATTGACTTACCTGTAGCTAGACAAAATGCCAAGAGTTCCCTTTTTTGCACATCAAAAGAGAATAAATGCATGGAACCAAGAGTTCCCTTTTTTCGCACACCAAAAGGAGAATAAATACACAGAACTATTTATTCCCACAATTGAACAGACCTCTACGCTACCACTACATGACCTCTCCCTAGAGCATGAACCCTCAAACTCTATCTACCATGCTTCAAGCCTTTCCAGTAACTATAGGAGACAACACACTATTCACAACTCCGGCACCACCACAGAACTACAATCCCCACTCCTGGCTGGAGATGAGTATGATGGGACATGCACTCTCCTTCAGCATGGAAATCGAGGAAAGAGAAGTACTAATAATAGGACAGAATTTGACATTCTTGGCTCAAGAGGTCTCAAAAGGGATGTCCATAACAACCACCATTTATGGATGACAACTGTGCTACAACCACCAATAACACTCCTTTTTCCACAACTTCCCTTTTACCACATGTCCACCTGGTAGCACCCCTTTTCAATCCCTTAAATCCAATCCTAAATCAGGACAACTCTATAGTACCACCCTTTCTCCATCAGCAACAAGTCCCAGGGGAAACTCTTCGGTCTTGGACTTTTCCAGACCTCCATATGAGTGCTCCACCCTTCCCAGATCAAGAGAATGTGGGAGGCATCCCAATCCATGTTGTGACAAACAGTGGGGTGAAGACCTCTCAAGTATGGCCTTGAAATATTCCCTCCCTCCTCCCCAAGTATCTTTGAACCAAGCATAAGTAGTAGATGTAGATGAAATAGAGGAGACCATAAGCCTGATGAGGGAGACGAGTATAGAAATAAGAGTACTGAAAGAAATAAAAATAATGATATTCAATAAAAGATTTGTAAAAAATATATACTTATCTATCTATCTACACTCTTAAAAAGCTCTATAGACATAAGAACCCCCAGCAATTAGGAAGTAGGCAACTTTGTAGTAGTCCTGAATCCGACTATGATGAATATAAGTTACACCAACCAAGTGAGGGCAATACAAAATCGAAAACCAACAACAATAGGGCAAATGAACATAATAATATAGAACTGTAGAGGTTGTGACAGAGCCGATTTCGGGAGGAATTTTAGATCCCTATTAGATTGGCATAAACAACCATGGGTAGCACTAATAGAAACCAAAATTCAAAGGCACCAAGCTCTGCTTGTTGACTTTTCCTTTACAAACATGATAGATGTTTCAACGGTTCGAAATTGAGGTGGGTTAGTCGTACTTTGGGATGAAAACATTTTGGAACTAGATTACATATCTACAACAAATTAAGAAATCCACGCCATGATAAAGGTACACCTTACTCAAGACTCTTGGCTATTTTCTTGTATCTATGCTAGTAATTTTAGAATGTATAGATGTGTAATATGGGAAAACTTTAAAACAATAAAAGACAATTACGAAGATAACTGGTTAATAGGAGGTGATTTCAATGAAATAATGAAGTATACAAAAAAAAGCGTCAGACCAATAAATTCAATCAGATCAGGTGACATATGGGACATGGTAGACTATTGTGAACTAATAGACCTAGGTTTCAAGGAAAGTTGCTACACGTGGCTAAACGAAAGATTTAAAAATAAAAATACCCTAATTTACAAAAGATTAGACAGATTCCTTGCTAATGAAAAGTAGGTCCACCAATTGCCAAACTCCCAAGTGGTCCATTTACCAAGAACACACTCGGACCTCTGTCCATTATTATTATCACTTCATAACAATAAAAACTCAAATACAGTAAAATAAATTAGATTTGAGACCATATGGATGTTGCACCCATGATCTGACATCCATTGTATCAGATGCATGGTCAACATCAAATAACATTTTAGAAGCTGTACCAACCTTTACGCATAAAGTCAAGGAATGGAATAGAACTGCGTTTGGAAACATCATCTATAAAAAAAAAATCCTCCGGCGTATAGAAGAAATCCAAAAAACACCAAAGTTAGATACAAATACATATCTATTAAACTTAGAACAAATCCTAATCCAAGAATACAATAATCTATTGAGGATGGAAGAGGATTTCTGGAAATTGAAATCAAGAGTAAACTAGATTAGTGATAGAGATCTTAATACAAAATTTTTTCACATTACAACACTAAATAGAAGAAGACGGGATAGGATTCTTGCACTTAAAGATGGTCAGGGCAACTGTATTTATGACCAACATAAAATCCTTAAAGAAACCTCTCTATATTTTCAAGACTGCTTTACAACGGAACATAAAGCATCTCCAATCTCTATTAACCCCCCAAGTCAATCCTCAGTTGACTTGAACTTCCTAGAAGATATTCATCTGCAAGTGAAATCTATAAAGTAGTGGAGTCCTTTCAACTGCTCAAAGCACTAGGATGAGATAAATTACATCTCATCTTCTACCAAAGGTACCGACACTTAGTAGGAGAATCCATAATCAATATTTGTACACAAGCTTTTTTGCAAAATAAATTCCCAGCAGCCATCAACAAAACACATATTTGTTTGACACCTAAAAACCAGGAGGCGTGGACATTAAAACAATTCCTCCCTATAAGCATATATAACACATCTTACAAAATCAGCTCTCAGATTTTAGCCCTTAGACTACGGCCCATCATGAATAACCTCACAGGTCCTTATCAATCTAATTTCTTAAAGTGTAGGCAAACTTTGGATTACGCCATCATAGTGCAAGAAATAATTACCCTCTTCAAAAACAAACTAAGGACAAAGGCCCACATGATGTTAAAAATAGACCTAGAAAAGGCTTTCGACAGATTAGAATGATCTTTCATTCATAACACGTTGCACTATTTTTTGTTTCCAATAAAATTTATCAAATTATTTATGTCTTGTATAACCACAAGTGAAGTAGCTATTCTGGTAAATGAATCAAGAACAAACTTCTTTTCACCTTCAAGAGGAATAAAATAGGGAGACCCAATATCACCTTACATCTTCACCTTATGCATGAAAAGATTGTCAAGGGAAATTGAACAAGTAGTAGTGGACAATAAATGGTAACCAATTAAAACCTCTCCAAAGGGTCCAACCATATCATACATCTTCTTTGCTAATGATATAATACTACTGGCTAAAGCAAAGTTGGAAAACTGCAATACAATCAATACATTGCTAAACTCTTTCTACTCCATCTCCAGACAAAAAATAAACAAAGAAAAATCACTCCTTCTATTCTCTAAAAGTTGTGCCCGGGACCAAAAAGAAGATATTGCCCAAAACCTAAATATTAGAGATACAAACTTTATGGGAAAATATCTCGGCTTCCCAATAATAAAAGATAGAGCCATCGCAAAAGATTTCCAATTGACTATAGATAGACTACATTCTAAATTATCTGGGTGGAAAACAATTTTTCTTAACTTAGAAGGGAGAACTACACTAGAAAAATCAACCCTTAATAGCATCTCCACACATGTAATGCAGTATAATAAGTTGACCAGTAGTATCCTTGGTAAAATAGATCAAATCCTAAGAAACTTTGTATGGGGAAGATCTCGTTCAATGCGAATGCTAGATCTAATTATTTGGGAAATAATTACGAAAAGTAAAGTAGAGGGAGAACTGGGACTCCAACAAGCACAACTAAAAAACATGGCCTTACTGGCCAAGCTAGCATGGCGCGCTTTTAACAACCCCTGTACTCTATCCCTATTATCAAAATACAATAATAGATACCTAAATAATACTACTAAGGCAAAAAATACACACAACTCTTTGGAAAAACTTAATGGAGGGATGAGTGATATGTCGCAAAGGATTAGAGTAGACAATAGGGGATGGAAATTTTGGTAAGTTTTTGGAGGACATATGGCTACCAAATCATCTTCCTTTGAGGAATCAAATTATAAGCTCTAAATCAAGGAGAAGGAGACCTAACTGTCAAGGACCTCCGGCAGAAGTCGATTGGACACTAGGGAATCTATCTATCTCCTTAACAAATAACATTATGGAACAAGTAAAAAGTACCTATATTCCCTTCAATACCCTCACAAAGGATGGAGCTATATAGATTCACAGCCCTAATGGTGTTTTCATAGTCAAATTTGTCTATAATCTCCTGTCAAGTTCAGGTAACAAGGCTAGACTAAATGTTGGATACTCTTGGATCTGGCAGCTACATTGCCCAAATAAAATAATATTCTTTCTCTGACAATGTCAACATGAAAGGGTCCCAATGAAATCTCACCTAACTCAATAGGACTAAAATTAGCTCTCAATGCCATCACTGTAACTCCCAAGAAACTTGTAAACATTTTTTTTTTGGAATGTCCAAAAGTTAGAGTCTCTGAAGACGACTGGGTGTTATATATAAAATAAACCAAATAATAAACTCCGAGCAAACCAATTGGTTAAAGCAACTAGCAAACCTAGAATTCACTATTAAACAAAATTTATAATGGAATGATACTTTCCCTTTCTTTACTTGGATCATCTGGCTGGTAAGGAATGAAAATGTTTTCAAAAACTCACAGCGAACTATTCTAAACCTCGCACCATTCAATCATGCTATGAAATATATAACACTAGAAAGGGTGGCATTGGAGGAGTTTTTAGGGATACGAGAGGCCACTGATTACAAGGATACATAGGCAATACACTGGAACTAAACAACATTAAAACGAAGCTATTAGCGCTAATGCATGGTCTCAAATTAGCGATAAAGCACAAACTAAGGCCATTTGAAATCAGTGTGGATTGCAGTGACATTATCCTTCTCACAAAAAATAATATTGAATCCAAATATCTTAGTATTGCTACTGATTGCAGGGATCTTCTTCAGCAACTAGGGAACCCCCCAATTAGAAACAGTTATTGTGAAACAGACAGTATAGCATACGCACTTGCCAAGGAAGGAGAAAATATATACAGGCTAAATCCTATGAGGATACTAGAAGCTCCTCCATCTTTTATGTCACGATCCAAGCCTAGGGCCTAGACGTGACACGGCGAATGGACAACCCTAAGGAACCCTAAACAAGCCTCTTAGCATATCATGTACACATCCTTTGTTGTGGAAGTAAATTCAAGAAACACTGATCTTAGGAATATTTATATGCCTAATTAGCCAATAATGCCCATAAATAGCGTGAATTTGGAGGACAAATTAATAGAGTCTAGGTGTTTGTGTGTCGTTTTCTCTTATTTTGCTGATGTAGGGCTGAGTGTGCCTATTGGTTGTGTTTATGCAGGATTTAGCTTTGATTGGGGAGTTTAGGCTTAAAACCTAATTCGATGGAAGAGCACAATCCGGAATATGAATGCCAAAACTCAGTAGAAGCAGCCAAAAGACCAATAATCCATGTGGTTAACCTGGGGGAAAGGTTGTAGAAGTTGAGAAAGATAAAAAAGGCGTGAAACCCAAGGAGGTGCAAGGTCCACGTCACGGACCTGTGCAAAAATATGCAGAATTATCCGGTCAGCAATTTTAAATAGAAATCCAAAAAAATACGGGGTCCCCAAAATTTGGTTAGTCTAGTCTTTAAATTTTGGTTTTTGATGTTTTCCACTTCATTCATGATGTATTCCACGTCCATGAGTGGCTAAGCCTCCATATTCTGGGGTTGTAGCAATAGACTATGTGTAGTTCTTAACTTTCGAATGGTTTCTTTTGATTATTCCTATGTTATTTATATCTATACTTCAAAGTCTGGCAAACTAGGGAGTAAATTTGTTGTTAACTCTGGATTCGAAAGACGTTGGCTAGATAGAAAACCATAGCATAGGGAGCTTGTTCAATACTAGGAAGCTAGGTTGATTCGTGTAAGGGAGACCTATGACAACTACCTTTACACCTTGCTTGGTTCATATACGGGAAGATAGTTTAATGCATTTTTACTGGTCTGTCTATCCACACTCAATGATGTAGTTAGACAGTCAATAATGGTAGGCCGACAGAGGCGTGCAACCCTGTTAAGGTATATTAAACCTGTGAATCAATAATCAGAAAATCAGACATGGATAGATATTGTTAAGATTAGACAGAGTCGTAGCGGTTACAACCCTAAATTACATCTATAATTGAGATCTTGTGTAAAAGTCATATTAATTTATCAGAAATTATTTCTTTCACAATTTATTTTCCATAAAACAACAACTCTTTTTACTAAAAGCACCATAAATGTGATAATTGAGAGAAACTACAAATTACATTCAAATCCCTTGGGTTTGACAACCCGGCTCCTTACTTAGGGGAACTGTATTACTTGTGAGACCGCCTACACTTGTGTGTGCTAAGGAAGCAACACGTTTTTGGCGTCATTTCCAGGGATTTGAAACGAATTGGTTCATTATCAAAGTTATCTTGTTTTGTGGTGATTGATACATTTGATCTTAGCGGTGTTTTGTGTAGGAAAGCGAGCTCTAAACCGGAAGATCAGGACTCTTGTTTTCGTCAATCAAAGAGGAGAGTAGGGGTTTTGTTTGAAACACCTCCAATTAGATTGGTTGAGCTAGAGGATCAAGAGGACAATAAGGTGGAGGTTGATCCTATTGCAGAAAACATTGCAAACAACAACCCACCCGGACCAGTAGCACCGGCTGTCGATGCAGCACTAGTACCGAGGCCAGTAAGGGATGTAGTAATCCTGAGAACTACAAATGTCACGAGCTGTTTTGTCAAACCTAAGCTTGGTGGCCGATGGGAGCTCAAATAGAACATGGTCCAATTGCTACACTCTACTGGGCAATTCACCGGGCTTCCTCATGAAGACCCATAAGTCCATCTTAAGAACGTTCTCGAGATTGATGATACTTTCATTCCGACAGGAGTGAATCATGACTACGTGAAGATGACTTTGTTTTCGTTTTTACTATTGGGGGAAGCCCAAAGGTGGTTACAAATTGAGCCACCATAGCATCTTGGGATGATTAGGCTTGCAAGTTTCTCACCAGATTCTCTCATCAGGCAAGACAACCAAGCTAAGATGAAAGATCCTGAGTTTCAAGCAGAGGGCTGGCAAGAATCTATATTAGGCGTGGGACAGGTTCAAAACTCTATTGATAAATTACCCACACCATCGCCAAGTTAACGAGGTATTGGTTCACACCTTCATTGAAGGGTTGGAACCTAATATCAAGATTCTTCTTAATTCATCTGCAGGGTGTCGAGCATTGGAGAAGACCTATGATGAATTATACGCTCTTCTAAACAGAATTCCTCAGGGCAACCCAGAATGGAATGGATGATCCAGCAGATCAACAATGCAGAAACAGGCTGGGGTCTTGGAGATTGATGCTATAACCAGCCTGCAATTCCAAATGTCAGCTATGCGTATCATGATTACCACGAACTTCAACAACCTGGCGTTGGGTCTAAAACAACATATTCCATTGTTAGCAGGTCAGTAACAAGCCCCCGTGAATATGGTACAACAACAGCCGTCGGGTTGGTATGATGTATGTGGGGGAGGAGATCATTTGGCTAAATCTTGTGGATCCAATCCTGAGGCAGTAACCTTTGTGGGAAATGCTAACAAGGGACGCTATCAAGGATTCAAGAACACTTACAACCCGAATTAGAGGAACCACCCAAACTTCTCATGGGGTGGCAATCAACTAAATCATGGGCCACCACAGCAAAGACTATAGGGCGGAAATGCATATCAAAATTAGTCATTCGAACAACCTGCAAGATAGGTGAATCCGAGCAACATAACTGATAGTGAGGTGCTGAGACAGATCTTGGCCAATCAAAACAGACAAGAAGAAGAGATCCAAAGGAACAAACAAGATCTGCTGAACATAGAAAAACAGTTGGGATAGTTGGCCACTTCAATTAATTCTAGGCCTCAAGGGGACTTTCTCGGCAACACTGATCCCAACCCAAAAGAAGAGAATGCAGTCAGCACACGGAGTAGGAGGCCATTAATGGAATTGGTTCCTAAGAAGAAGAATGGGGAGGACCAAAATACTATGCAGAATGATGAGGCTGGCAATCCTAGCCCAAGGACTGATAAGACCACCCCATTACCAAAATCTCCTCCTTTGTTCCCACAGAAGCTCAAGACGAAGAAAGAGGATGACTATTTTCAAAAATTCATCGGGCTGCTAAAACAGGTACAAATTAATTTACCTTTGATTAATATTTTGTAGGGGATCCAGAAATATGCCAAATATGTTAAGGACATCATTGCTAACAAGAACAAATGGGTAGAGTATGAGACTGCAGCATTGACAGAGGCCTGCAGCTCCAAGATTATCAACAAATCACACTTTCCAGCCAAACTAAAATATCCAAGAAGCTTTATTGTTCAAGTAATTATAGGGATCCATCTGAATGCTAGGGGCTTGTGTGATCTTGGAGCTAGCATAAACCTCATGCCCATATCTATGTTCTTAAAGATGGGGCTTGGGAGGACGAAGCCTACAACTATCGTGTTCCATCTAGCTGATCAGTCAATAGTAAGGCTGGATGGGGTGATGGAGGATGTCTTAGTCCAAGTGAAATCTCTCATATTTCTAATGGACTTCATCATCCTAGATTTTGAGCTTGATCCTGAGGTTCTGTTCATACTTGGGCGCCCATTCTTGGCTACAAGAGGGGCGTTTATTGATGTTGCAGCAGGGAGGCTCACTATGAGAGCCCACGATAAGGTAGAAATGTTCGATGTCTACAAGACAATGAAGCTACCAGCTATGTATGAGGATCTAGTAGTTATCACAGTGGTAGACACTGTAGTGGCTATGAGCCAGGTTGAGATTAAAGACCCACTAGACAGGGTACTGTTAAATCAAGGGCTAGTGGATGATGTAGACGCCAGAGAGATAGAAAGTATGTTGAATGCTCACAATGTGAGTATGTTTAAAAAGATAAATGAACCCTTGAACAGGGTGTTTGGACCACCTCCTAAACCCTCAGTAGAAGAAGCTCCTAAGTAGAAGTTAAAGCAACTACCATCACATCTCAAGTATGAATTTCTTGGCGAAAATAATACATTACCTGTAATCTTGTCTGCTTTCTTGACTGCAACCCAGGTAGAAGCGGCTGTTGCGGTGCGAAAGAAGAGAAGAAGAGCCATAGGGTGGCAGATGTCTGATATCCACGGCATTAGCACAGCCCTCTGCATGCACAGAATATACATGGAAGAGGGCCACAAGACAGTTGCTCAACCGTAGAGGAGGCTAAACCCAATCATGAAGGAAGTAGTGAAAATAGAGGTTATAAAGTGGCTGGACGCAGGGATCATCTTCCCCATATCAGATAGCAAATGGGTAATCCCTATACAATGTGTCTCTAAGAAGGGTGGAGTGACGGTTGTCACCAATGAAAAGAATGAGCTGATTCCAACTAGAACGGTGACGGGGTGGCGAATCTGCATGGATTATAGGAAACTGAATGATACCACCAAGAAAGATCATTACCCTGTACTTTTCATTGACTAGATGTTGGATAGATTAGCTGAGTAGAAGTACTATTGCTTCCTGGATGGATACTTAGGGTACAACTAGATCACCATTGCACCCAAAGACCAGGAAACGACAACTTTCACCTGCCCATATGGGACGTATGCCTTCAAGCACATGCCCTTTGGGTTGTTGTCACACCCCACTCTAAGGGGGTGACCAGTGTCCGATATGGACACCTAGACACATGTTAACCTTAAGTTCCCAACGAAACCGACTTGGAAATCTACCGAAATTTCGGCAGAGTTTC
>JAABOM020032029.1:0-17310 GCA_011800125.2 Solanum clarkiae
ATATGATATCCTATATGAGCATGAGTTACTTAAGCATGTTTTACTTAAGTATTGATCATACATGTCATATTGTATATTATGCCTATTGCTTAATATTATGCATTTTGATTATGATGCATATCTATTTTTATATATCATCCTACATACTTAGTACATTCAAACACACTAATGCATACTCTATGCCTATATGATGTCACCATGTTGGAACCGGTGCCTAAGTTGATCATCTTCCTCCACGTAGCTAGTTCGGTGCTATTCAAGCTAGTTGGTAAGTCCTCAACTTTGGGGACCTAGTATATTCTTCTTCTTTTATGTATTGAGACATTTATCTTTGTTGTTTATTTTGGCTATGAGGGTGAGGCTGGATACTTTGTCTTAGTCTTTGCTCTTATCTATGTATTATAGGTGTTTATTGGACATGTTAAGTATCTTTGATATGAGTTTAACTCTTGTCTTTTGACAATAATATTGTGCACGCTTTTCTCTCAGCCTCATTTTTCCCATTCTATTATCTTTGATGCTTGATTTATTGCTTTCGTGATCAAGGATGTGTAATGATGCTTTATGAGGCTTGCTTGGGGTCCCTTCGGGTTCCTCTTACGCCATGTCAAGTCTAGTCCCTAGGCTTGGACCGTGACAAATTTGGTATCAGAGCATTAGGTTGATAGATCTTCAGAGTCCAATACACCGCATCAATTAGAGTCCTATTCATGATTATGAAGCGCGCCATGACTGTAAATAGGAGGCTATTAGGTGTTTTAGGAATTATTTCCCTTTTTCATGTTCTAAGTCATGCCATAGAATTGTTGTAAGTTTCCCCCCTAAATAATTATTCTTTGCTATGCTAAATCATGCAAAAAACTAGAGGAAGACGGGCCCAAACTCCCGAGGAGCAACCTACCAATGGTGAGCTCTAGGATGCTCTTATTATGCTTTCCCAGGTGGTGGCCGATTGAGTCCAACAAGGGGCCCAAGCCCCTCATGCTACTACCCTGGGAGCTAGGGTAAGAGACTTTATGAGGAGGAATCCTCCAGTTTTCCATGGGTCAAAGGTGGATGAAGATCCACAAGGGTTCATTGATGAGGTATATAAAATCTTGAGTATCATGGGTGCTGGGCCAAATGAAATGACAAAGTTGACTACGTACTAACTCAAAGGGGTAACCCAAATTTGGTATGAGCAATGGAAGGGTGAGAAGGGGGTTAATAATGTGGTGCTTTGGGAGTAGTTCAAATTGGCCTTGCTTAATTGATTTTTCCCTCTTGAGCTTAGGGAAGCAAAGTTGGTAGAGTTTATGAACTTGAAACACGGTGCTATAAGTGTGAGGGAGTATGCCCTCAAATTTAATCAACTTTCAAAGTGTGCTCCCCATTTGGTGGCCGATCCTAGATCTAGGATGAATAAGTCTGTGATGGTGGTCTCCGACTTGGTAAGTGAAGAATGCTGGTCTGCCATGCTAATTAGTGACATGGACTTGTCTCAGTTGATGACCTATGCTGAGTAAATGGAGGAGGAAAATTAAGGAAGAGAAGGGGGCATTAGGCCAAGAGGGCTCGATTTGAGGGTAAATTCCTAAAGGATGCTAAATTTCATCAAGGCCAAGGGACTCCTCATGCTACTAATAGGGTGTTTGCTAATGATTTCCTTAGGCCTTAAAGTGTTGGTGGGATGACTCCTATTGATGTGTGTTCTAAATGTGGAAGGAGCCATGGAGGCCCATGTTTGAAGGGTTCTAATGTATGCTATGAATATGGAGAGCTTGGTTACAAGAAGGTAAATTGTCCAAGAAACCGTGGTAAGGTCCGGGGTGCTAATGCGGTCCAATTGGGGAGAGGTGGTCCTCAAGGTGGTGCCCCAATGCACAATCAATTTTATGCTCTACATGGAAGGCAAGTGGTTGGTGAGGTCCCCGATGTTGTTACCAGCATGTTGAAAATCTTTGACTTTGATGTGTATGCTTTGATTGATCTTGGTGCCACTCTTTCCTTTGTTACCCCTCTTGTTACTAAGAAGTTCCATGTTATCCCCGAGTTGTTGCATGAGTCATATGAAGTGTCTACTCCTATTGTGCCTCTATAGTTGCTAGGAGGGTTTATATGAATTGTCCTATTTACATTTTGCATAAGTTGTTACCTTGTGATCCTATTGAATTAGACATAGTAGATTTTGATGTCATACTTGGGATGGATTGGCTACACACCTACTATGCTTCTATTGATTGTAGAACCCGTAGGGTCAAGTTTCAATTTCCTAATGAACCTGTCCTTGAGTGGGAAAGTCAAGATGTGGTGGTCAAGGGTAGATTCATTTCATGCATTAAAGCCCATAGGTTGATTTCTAGGGGTTGTTTGTATCATCTCGTGAGGGTTAAAGATGTGTAGTCCAAAGTCCCTTCCATAGAGTTAGTCCCCATTGTAAACGAGTTTCTTGATGTCTTCCTAAATGACCTTTCATTGTCCCTTCCAAAAAAGAGGTAGATTTTGACATACATCTCCTTCTCGACACTCAACCTACCTCCATTCCCCCTTACCATATGGCCCCAGTGGAGTTGAAGGAGTTAAAGGAACAATTGAATGATTTGTTAGAAAAGGGATTTTTTAGACCTAGTCAATCACCTTGGGGTGCTCTGGTGTTGTTTGTGAAAAAGAAGGATGCATCACTTAGAATGTGCGTTGACTACCGACAACTCAAAAGGGTCACTATCAAGAATAGGTATCCTCTTCCAAGGATTGATGACTTGTTTGACAAATTTCAAGGGGATAGCTTTTTCTCTAAGATTGATCTTCAGTCTGGGTACCATAAGTGAGGGTGAGGGAGTGTGATATTCCCAAGACAATCTTTCGAACTAGATATGGGCATTATGAGTTTGTTGTGATGTCGTTTGGGTTGACTAATGCACCGACCATCTTCATGTACCTAATGAATAGGGTCTTCAAATCTTACATTTATTCCTTTGTTCTGGTCTTCATTAATGATATTTTGATCTACTCACATAGTAGGGAGGAGCATATGGGTCATTTAAGGGTTGTATTGCAAAGGTTGGGGAAGGCGAGATTATATGCTAAATATGACAAGTGTGAATTTTGATTGAAGGAGGTGGCATTCTTGGGTCATGTGGTGCTGGGGGATGGTATAAAAGTGGATCCTAAGAAAATCGATGTGATTAGGAATTGGCCTAGATCATTGATTCTATCGGATATTAGGAGTTTCTTGGGTCTTGCGGGTTACTATAGAAGATTTGTGAATGGGTTCTCTTCCATTGCTTACCCTAAGACCAAATTGACTCAAAATAAGGTTAAGTTTGTGTGGACCAATGAATGTGAGAGAAGCTTTCAAACATTGAAGGATAGACTTGTGTCCGCTCCTATATTGTTACTACTGGATGGGCTTGAGGGTTTTGTTGTATATTGTGATGCATCTAGAGTTGGTTTGGGTAGTGTGCTTATACAAAATGGTAAGGTCATAGCTTATTCTTCTAGACAACTTAAAGTGCATGAAAGGAACTACCCTACCCATGATCTAGAGTTAGTCGCCGTGGTGTTTACATTAAAGATTTGGCATCATTATTTGTATGGGGTGCATGTTGATGTCTTCACCGATCATAAGAGCCTCCAATATGTCTTCACTCAAAAAGATCTCAACTTGAGATAAAGAAGGTGGATGAAACTTCTTAAGGACTATGACTTGAGTGTGCATTACCATCTGGGTAAGGCAAATGTTATGGCAGATGCTTTGAGTCTGGTGTCTTTGGGTAGCCTAGCGTATGTGGATAGTGGTAATAGGGAGATGGCTAGGAAGTTACATAGATTGGCTAGATTGGGGATTAGGTTGGAAAATGTGGATAATGGTGTTGTTATTGTTGATGGTTCTAAGTTTTCTGGTTGATGAGGTGATAGCAAAACAAGATATTGACTCCTCCTTGCTTGAATTAAAGGACTTGGTGAAAGAGGGCAAAGTAGAGGTTTCTCCCAAGGGGGAGATGGTGCCCTTAGGTACCAAAGTGGGTTGTGTGTGCCTTGTGTTGATGGTTTGAGGGAGGAAATTCTTGATGAGGCCCATAATTCTTCTTACTCTATCCACCATGGTTCCACAAAAATGTATAGAGACTTGAGGAATCTGTATTGGTAGGGAGGCATGAAGAGGGACATTGCCAAATTCGTTTTCAGTTTGCATAGTTGTCAACATGTCAAAGCTGAATACTAAAGGCTGGGTGGCCTAACCCAAGACATAGAGGTTCCCACTTGGAAGTAGGAGGTAATTTATATGGATTTTGTGGTTGGGTTTCCTAAGACTAGAAAAGCTTTTGATTCCATTTGGGTTGTAGTTGATAGGATGACGAAATCGGCTCACATTCTACCGGTTAAACTACATATAGGGATGAAGATATGCAAGTTAGTACATCCATGAGTTAGTGAGGTTGCATGGTGTTCCCTTTTCCATCATATCGGATCATGGTGCACAATTCACTTCATACTTTTGGAGGTCTTTCCAAAGGGGTCGTGGTACCAAAGTTCACCTTAATATGACCTTCCACCCTCAAATGGATGGCCAAGCCGAGGAAACCATTGTAACACTTGAGGATATGCTTAGGGCTTATGTCTTGGAGCTTAAAGGTAGTTTGGATGATCACCTTCCATTGATTGAGTTCACCTACAACAATAGCTATCACTCTAGCATCGACATACTCCTTTTGAGGCTCTTTATGAGAGACGTTATAGATCATCGGTGGGTTGGTTGGTTGGAGTGTTGCTTTATTCGGGTTGGATCTAGTTATGAAAGCTCTTGAGAAGGTTAGGATGACTCGGGAAAGGTTGAAAACAGCCCAAAGTCATCAAAAATACTATGCAAATGTAAGAAGGAAAGGCCAAGAATTCCAAGTGGATGATTGGGTCTATTTGAAGGTTTCTCCAATGAAAAGTGTGGTCCGTCTTGATCAAAAGGGGAAGTTGAGTCCAAGGTATGTTAGTCCTTATAAGGTGATAGAGAGAATTTGCAAGGTAGCTTATGAATTGAAGTTGCCTAGTGAAATGAATTTGGTTCACCCGGTGTTCCATGTCTCTATGTTGAGGAAATGTGTTGGTGATCCTAATGTCATTGTGCCTCTTGATGTTATGGATGTTGTTGAGGATAACTTGACTTATGAGGAGGTTCCAGTTCAGATCTTGGATAGGCAAGTAAAAAGATTGAGGAACAAATAGGTGGCATCCATTAATGTCCTTTGGAGGAACCAACAAGTTGAAAGTGCTACATGGGATGCCGAAGTGGACATGCAAAAGTGGTATCCTTATATTTTACACTCCACTCAATCCTAAGGTACTAATCCTTAGTCCTCTATGTGATTTCAAGTCTCATATTTCAGCCCCCAAGTCATTCATATGCATTCATGTTTAAGTTGGCAAACTTATGATGATTTTACACTTATGTTGAGAATTTAAAAAATGATATTTTACATGTTATGTTGCATTCTTGTTGGGGATGATTTGTTGATGATAACTCTCGTCTTGTATGCCTCTTTTACATTCGGGGACGAATATTCCCAAGGGGAAGATGTTGTAATGACCCAAAAAGTGCCCAAAAAGTGCCTCGAAATGCTCGAAATTTTAATTTTCATATATCTTAAAATCCATTTATTATTTCAAAAATCCGACTTTATGTTCTTGTTCATGGGTTCAAATTAGGGAGAAAAGGATCTAACTCAAATTTTAGAGCAATCAAATCACAATTTCAAATTTCCAAAATTTTAATTTCCAAAGACAGTCCACGACAGCACTGCGACGCGCAGCTATCGCGGACATGTGTTAATTTGGCCTCCGTGATAGGTACGTATTGTGGACCTGTGTATTTCACTGCCACTGTCTTTATCTTGGCGCAAGGCTTTGGGGTCTTGGGCCTAAGTATCCCCAAACGTGTTTTTACTTATACTTAGCCTTATTTCACCCTCATATCATCCAAAACATTTCCCAATACTCCCCAAAACACTTATCCATATTTCCACTCAAAAATTCAAGCCTCTAAACACTCATCTAGAACTAAGGATTTCCTTCAATCTTCAAGTCTCCATCTCCAATCTTCACCATGTTCATCTATAAGCTAAGGTATGTGGGTTTATTTCATGGGTTCCTTTCACTCATGATACCCAAGCCCCCTTTTACATAAATTTCATGATTTAAAATTAATTTACAAATGCGTTTTGATCATTATGAAAGTTACTGCACACTATGTTAAAGATATTTAAAGTTGTGACTATTTGCCATGTTTTGAGATATAAAGCTTTGTTCTATTGTAAGATTTGAAAAGGGATTTTGATATTTTTGTCTTGAGGGTGTTGCAAGGTACTGATTGATGGGTTTTCAATAAATGTTCTTGCATGATTTCATCTCTAATTTGCATGATTTTAGACTAACACTTCACACCCTCTAAGTGTTTGATAAAAGGTCCGGATGTGATTTATTGAGGAGTTGAAGGTCCAAAGAATGAGATATGATATAAATGACTATTTGATGATGAAATGAGCTTATGTATATTATACACTCTATATAAAGTGTTGCATTAGACCATACCCGATCCGGGGGGACAAGAGCCCGGGTAACCATGTTGATCGTTTATACTCATCAACCATGCGAGGGGTTTATACTTCATCACCGTGTTGGTAAGGTGTGATAACCATCAACCATGTGAGGGATTTATACCACAAAACCACCAAGGAGTTTATACCTTGAATAACTAGCTTGGTCTCTTCTACACATATGATATCCTATATGAGCATGAGTTACTTAAGCATGTTTTACTTAAGCATTGATCATACATGTCATATTGTATATTATGCCTATTGCTTAATATTATGCATTTTGATTATGATGCCTATCTATTGTTGCATTGCATCCTACATACTTAGTACATTCAAACGAACTAATGCATACTCTATGCCTACATGATGTTACCATGTAGGAACTGGTGCCCAAGTTGATCATCCTCGTCCACGTGGCTAGTTCAGTGCTACTCAAGATAGTTTGTGAGTCCTCCACTTAGAGGACCTAGTCTATGCTTCTTCTATTATGTACTGAGATATTTATCTTTGTCATTTATTTTGACTATGAGGGTGAGCATAGATACTTTGTCTTGGCCCCCGCTCTTATCTATGTATTAGAGGTTCTTGTTGGATATGTTAAGTAACTATGATATGAGTTTAACTCTTGTCTTTTGACCATGATATTGTGCAAGCTTTTCCTTTAGCCTCGTTTTCCCCATTCTATTATCTTTGATGCTTGATTTATTGCTTCCGCAACCAAGGATGTGTAATGATACTTTAGGAGGATTGCTTAGGGTCCCTTCGGGTTCCACTTGCGCCATGTCACGTCTAGGCCCTATGCTTGGGTCGTGACAACCACTATGATGGATGGTCTAATGTCCATTAACCATGTTGAGAGGTTTATACCTTGGCCACTATGATGGAGTATGTGATGTCCATTAACCTTGTTGATGGGTTGATACCTTGACCACTATGATGGATGGTGTGATGTCCATTAACCATGTTGAGGGGTTGATATCTTGACTTGTATGGTGGTGGGGGTGATGTCCATTAACCATGTTGAGGGGTTGATACCTCGACCACTACAAAGGAGGTGTTAAGCCTTGGATTTCGAGTACTAGTTGCTTGGTCTATGATGATGGTCTCTTCTTACCTACGTAATATGTTCTATATAAGTACGTTTTACTTCAAGCATCGTTCATACATGTCATATTGTTAGCATGCCATTCATTGCTTATGATTATGCATTTTGCTCATGCTGTCTATCTATTATTGCATTGCATCCTACACAATTAGTACATTCAAACGTACTAACGTATACTCTATGCATAAATGATGTTACCATGTAGGAACCGGAGTACCATTTGGTCATCCTCCTCCTCCACATGGCTAGTGGTATCTATTCAAGCTAGTTGGTGAGTCCGCTATTTCGAGGACAACGTCTATATTTTATGCTATTTATTAAAGACTCTCTTCTTTTATTGTATACTTTGACTATGAGGGTAAGCCCAGTTGTTTGTCTTGGCCCCCGCTCTTGTCTATGTAGTAGAGGTTTTGTTGGACATGTTATGTAACTATGCTATGAGCTTTGATTCTCTTTTGACTCTTGTTGATTATGATATGAAAGATATCCCTTAGCCCCAGTTGTCCCTTTTTAATATCTCTTGTTGTTATTTTACTTGCTTCCGCAACCAAGGATGTGCGATGATATGCTAAGAGGCTTATTTGGGGACCCTTCGGGTTCCCCATTCGCTGGCCACATCTAGTCCCTATGCTTGGATCGTGACAAAGATGGTATCGGAGAACTAGGTTATTAGATCCTTGGAGTCTAATACACCGCATCAATTAGAGTCTTGTTCATGGTTGTGTTGTGCACCATAACTATGAGTAAGAGGCTATAAGATATTTTAGGAATTGTTTTCCTTCTTCTTGGTTAATGTCGTGCTACAGAGTTGAGGTAAGGTTATTTCCCCTATAATGATTATTTTCTGGTATGCTAGATCATGCGTAACACCTGAGGAAGAAGAGCTCTCACTCCCGAGGAACAACTGGCTCCTTCCGCTCCTCAAGATAGGCAACTGGTTCTTGAAGAGTTCTGGGATGCTCTCACTTTGCTAGCTTAAGTCGTGGCTAATCAAGTCACCCAAGGGTCCTAAGCCCCTCATGCTCCTACCTCGACATCTCGAGTGAGGGACTTTATGAGGATGAATCTACTGGAATTATATGGGTCTAAGGTAGATAATGACCCTCAAGAGTTCATTGATGAGATTTAGAAGGTATTGGTTATCATGGGAGTTAGGTCGTAGGAAAAGGCGGAGTTGGTGGTTTACCAACTCAAATGGGTTGCAAAATATGGTTTTAATCAATGGAAGGAAAAGAAGGAGGTCGACAATGTGGTTCTATGGGAGGAGTTCAAGGAGGCTTTTCTTTATTGGTTCTTTCCACTTGAGCTTAGGGAGGCTAAGATGTTAGAATTCATGAATTTGAAACAAAGTGCAATGCGTCAAGGAGTATTCCCTCAAGATCAATCAACTTTCAAAATATGATCCCTAATTGGTGGCCGATCTAAGGTCTAGGATGAGTAAATTCATGATAGGAGTATCCGACTTGGTGAGTGAGAAGTAGCGGTCCATTATGTTGATTAGTGACATGGATTTGACCTGCTTTATGACCTATACCGAGTAAATAGAGGAGAAAAAGTTGAGGAAGAGGAGAGGTAAGGAGGTCAGGAGGGCCTGTGGTGAAGGAAAGTTCCAAAGTCCTAAAGGTCATGGTTGTGTTGTACCTTATGCTAGGTGCCCAAAATGTGGTAGATGCCATGATGGCTCACGCTTGAAGAAAACCAATGCTTGTGATGGTTGTGGAGAGGAGGGTCACAAGATAATAGATTGCCTTTATAAGTGTAACAAGGGTAGAGGTGGTGATGTTGATCAAGGGGATGCTCC
This sequence comes from Solanum clarkiae, assembly GCA_011800125.2. Classification (NCBI taxonomy): domain Eukaryota; kingdom Viridiplantae; phylum Streptophyta; class Magnoliopsida; order Solanales; family Solanaceae; genus Solanum; species Solanum clarkiae. The sequence goes on from JAABOM020032029.1 coordinate 9,476, forward strand.
AAGATGTAATTGGTTTTATGCCCTTCAAAGAAGGCAAGAAAGGGACGAGGTGTCCGATGATGCTAATGGTATATTAAAGCCTTTTCTTGATGTTGTTATGCATTCTTTGATACTTCTGGGGTTTCTATTCCTTTCATTGTTCCTTTTGTTGCTAATTAGATTCATGTGTGTATCAAATGGTTATGTGAGTCTATTGTTGGTAGAGAGGTGTAGGTGTTGTTCATGTTCTTATTGCATAGGATCTTGTATTATGATTTGGTTCAACTTAGCTTGAGGGGATAGAGGTGTTAGAGTGGTTTGGCTACTTGCATATCATGCTTCCGCTGAGTGTAGAACCCGTGAGGTTGTAATATGGTGATTAAGCATGGTCGATTTATTTGGTCAACTACAATGGGCTAGTCACTTCTCTAATCTTTATCTTTGGTTCGGGATTTGTCCCCAAGTAAGGATGAGGATATTGGTATCGCTAAGTGTCTTTTTGGATTAGGAGTGAGCAGTTTGAGTATGGTTGGAGTTGTTTGGTTGACTTATGCACCGACTATATTTATGGATTTCATGAATAGGGTCTTAAAACCCTACCTTGACATGTTTGTGGTGGCCTCTAGTGGTGGAGCATTGATTTATTTAGAGCTTGTGAATCATTTGGGGGTAGTGTTGCAAGTCTCGGGGGATGAGAGGTTATTCACTAAATATGATAGGAGTGAATGGAAGATAACAAGAAGGTGCTTAGAACTCTTTAAGAATTATGATGTGATTATGCATTATTTTCCTTGGTGAGGATAATTTTATGATCGATGCTCTAGGTAGCCTAGCATGTGTTGAGGATGGTGGCAAAGAGGTGACTAGAGAAGTCCATTGGTTGGATAGATTGGGGGGAGTTGAGAAGGGTGGTGTAGTATTCGTGATGGTCCCAAATCTTCTTTGGTTGAAGGGGGTCTAGGTTAAGCAAGGACTTGATTCCGACTAATTAGATTGGAGGTTTCGGGTGAAAGATGGTAGAGTGGAGGTTGTCTCCCATGGGGGAGATAGTGGTTTACGGTACCAAGTGGACTATGTGTTATTATGGTCGACAATGAGTTTAGGGTTGTGAGTCCTTGTAGAGTGTAAAGGAGGATTGGTAGGGTTGCTTAAAGATTGGAATTACCTAGGGATATGGTTATGGTTTTTCCTTCTTTTTATGCCCTTAGATTGAAGGAATGTGGTGGTGACTCTAGTGCTATAGAACTCATAAGATTTTGGGTGTTGTGGAGGATAAGTTGAATTAGGAGGTCCCGATGGAGGTATTAGATGCAAGGGTTGAAGAAGTTGATTGGTAGGGGTGTAGTGTTTGTCAAGGCCCTTTGGAAGAATCATTAAGTCGAAAGTGTCTCTTGGGAAGCTGAAGTGGGCATGGAAAAACGATACCAAACCTCTTTCACTCTATTCAATCTTATGATAGCATGTCGAAATCCCTTATTATGATTTCAAGTCTTATGTTTCAGCCCTTATGTCATTGCATGCATTCATGTTTATGTTGACAAGTTCATGATGATTTTAACACTTGTGTTGAGATTTCGAAAATGGTGTTTAAGTGCATTGTTGCATTCTTGTTGGGGCTAATTTCTTCATGATTACTTTTCTTATATACGTCTCTTTGACATTCAGGGATGAATGTTCCCTAGGGGGAGATATTGAAACTCCTACACTTGCCTAGGAATGCCCCCATGATCGTAATTCCCTTATATCACAAATCGGGAATATTTAGACACCCCTTCACGTAGCTTGGAAAGACCCTATGATGTATTTTTTTCAATATCTCAAAATCCATCCACAAATTCGCAAATTCGATTTCATATTCTTGTTTAGAGGGAAACATTTTGTGGGAAAATGAGTATATACAAGGTATACTTTGTCCGTGCCAAGAAAAATAATTTTTGGTGAAACTTCAAAAAAATAGTACCTGTCCGCGACGGGTCCACGACGCGGACCTGACACAGACTAGTTCAAAAATTTTCAAAAATTTTTCTTTTGACTCCATAGCAATTGGGTAATAACCCTATACCTATATACATGAAAATCCCTCATTATCAAGCCGTTTTGAGCCCTAAAAACCTACCAAAAACCTCTCAAAATCCTCTCTAATCTTCATCAAATTCTCCATCAATTCTCAAGGTTTTCAAGAAATCTTGTTAGAATTCAAGGAAACCAAGTCAAGTCCCAAGTTCTCCTCAAGATTCAAGAGCCTCAAAACTCATCCTAATTTGAGGATTTCATTCAAGCTTCAAGTCTCCATGTCAAATCTTCTTCAGGAAACTCTCCAAAGTCAAGGTATGTGGGTTTCTTTCATGGGTTCCTTTCACCTATTATGCCCAGGTTTCCTTTTTTTTTTTCTACATAAAATTGCATGATTTAAAGTTGATTTATTTATGGGTCTTACTTATTATGAGTTTCACTGCACACTATGTTGGGGTTTATGAAATGGTGATTGTTTTAGCATGTTTTGAGCTATGAACTTAAGACCTATTGTGAAACTTGATGAAGGATGTTGATTTATATTATTTTAGGGTGTTACCAAGTGTTTGTTGATGGTTTTGCATTTGATTTACTTGCATGATTTCACTCTTAAATTACATGATTTTACATTAGCATTATACACCCGTCAAGTGTTTGATAAAATGTTCAGATTATGATTCTTGATTTGTTGAAGGCCTCATACTTGGCATACGAGATGTATGACTCTATGAGGATGAAAGTATGTCGTTGATGTGTTAATTTCATGATAAGCTTCTATAGTGTTGCATGTTGACCATAACCTTGTTGAGGGGTTGATACCTTGACCACTTTGATGGAGGGTGTGATGTCCATTAACCTTGTTGAGGAGTTGATACCTTGACCACTATGATGGAGGGGATATGATGTCCATTAACTATGTTGAGGTATTGATACCTTGACCACTATGATGGAGGGTGTGATGTCAATTAACCTTGTTGAGGGGTTGATACCTTAACCACTATGATGGAGGGTGTGATGTCCATTAACCATTTTAAGGGGTTGATACCTTGACCACTATGATGGAGGGTGTGATGTCCATTAACCATGTTGAGAGGTTGATACCTTGACCACTATGATGGAGGGTGTGCTATCCATCATCCATGTTGAGGTGCTGATACCTCGACCACTACCAAGGAGGTGCTAAACCATGGCTTCAGAGTACTAGTTGCTTGGTCTATGATGATGGTGTCTTCTTACCTACGTAATATGTTCTATAGAAGCATGGTTTACGTCAAATATCATTCCTACATATCATATTTTTAGTATGCCATTCATAGCTTATGATTATACATTTTTTCCATACTACCTATCTATTGTTGCATTGCATCCTACATACTTAGAACATTCAAACGTACCAATGCATACTCTTTGCCTATAGGATGTTACCATGTAGGAATTGGAGCACCATTTGGTCATCCTCCTCCTCCATGTGGCTAGTAGTATCTATTCAAGCTAGTTGGTGAGTCCTCCATTCCGAGGACAACGTGTAACACCCCACATCTTACAATACTAGTACCACGCAAATGAAACATGATATGGTTTGGTGAAATTAGTGCCCATTTTTAAAAGTGCTTAAATCTCAAATTAGAGGGCGATATATATGTATAACGCTGAAGAGGATCGAGTGTAAATAAGTTTTATGTCAAATTTAGGAGATCATGAACCTAAACAAAGTGAGAGAATTGAGGTGCTTGTCTGACTTAGGAAGCTAGCAGGTGAGTCACCTACTTGCTTAGCTTGAATTGCTAGATAAACGGAGACGAGAACCGACGTCGAATTTGTCCAAGTCCGATTATGAATGAAGTTTGTGTTAAGGGTGTAACTTTAGCCCTTGTTTTAGCATCACAAATGGACTATATTTTTAGTTCAAGAAGGATATCAAAAGGGCCCAAGTAAATCACAATCCACCTCACTAATTGGGCCCAAACTAAATGAAGAGAAATTAGGAAAAATGGGAAGCCAAGGCCCATAAAGTTTGAGACCAATTTAGGCCCAAGTATGAGGGCCAAGCTACTGCATCACCAGCTTCTTAATATGTACTAATGTGTGGTCAAAAGTTCAAGAGAAAGTCTGATAAAGACACCCTTTAAAAGGGCTCAAAAACAGCCCCTTAAGTCATTTCACTTGAAACATTTTTTTAGCATTCTTAAAGAGTTTTGTTTTCTCTTCACTTCACAAGGTAGCTAATACAACCATCTAGGGTTCTTGAAGGAAGCCTGAATTTGAAGGCTAAGGTATGTGGAAATATCCATTCATTTTTTGTACTTATCCCATGACAAACAAGAAATATATGCTAGTTATGCTTGCTGAAATTGCTAGACAACATGTGTTCCAAAAGTCATCGTACATTTTTCTTTTTTATTTGGAAGCTTTTCTCTTTTTGGTTAGATTTATTATGAAGGGATGCTACTATTCTTAATGAGTATTGGTTCTATAATGATGTATAAAGGCTGCTGCACTATTTTTACAGTCCGCGAAAGTGAGTTCTTGTGTGATATCATAATTATACTGGAAATAGGAACTTGTGGACTGATTGATTAAGAACTATAGTCTCACATCCTCTACCTATTTTTAGGACTACTTTTGAACTTTTATAAGACTGGTTTTATGTGTATATATGGTGGGGACTGCTTGGTTAAAGTTGGAATACGTTTGGGATTGTCGACATCAAAATGTAGTGAAGGAATGTAATGTTATACCACCCATTTGCATATTGTGTAGAATTATTATGTGTTGTGCCTTGTGGGCTGTCGTAGGACTGTTATGGCACTAAAAAGGCTTCACATGATATGTATATTAGAATGTGTATTAGAAAATATGATTCGGGGTGGAAAGGTTGAAAGAATACGCTCGGGTTTATAATTATACGCTTGCTGCCCATATGTTGTTTTTTATGAGATTGGGCTTCCAAGATGTATCCATTGGCTGCTAATGCTAGTTTTATCACCTACTATGTTGTAGATAAATATTTGGAGGAAGGAAAGGTTATCTCGAGGTAATATCGAGGTCATACGGCGAGGAGTGTAAGGTTATTTGAGTTCATATTATTTGGCATGAAACATAGATCCCTCCTTGGAACATAAAGACACTTACCAACTCTGAGATAAATATGAACTGTGTCACCACTCTTTCACATGTTCATATTCTCCCATACAGTCACTTTCAAATCTAGATACATACTTGGATACCAAGATACCCGAGTTCGTTCTACTAAATAAAGTTCATGTGTTGTTGTACTTCCTATGCATTTCATTATTTGTGTAACCTACTCCTTTCATTATGGTGTTGTATTTTTTGATTATTTACATGTCATATGTTGTATCTACAGTCCTAATTCTCCAATATTACGACCACCAAAAGAATCATCTCAAAGGTAATTGAAAGATAAGTATAATGTTTATTGATGGGTGGTAACCCGAGGGGTGGAAGAAGCACCTAGCCAGGGTCGATCCTATCAAGGGAGGTAGCCCAAGGGGTTAAAGGAAAAGCCTAGCCATGGCTGATCCCGATATAGATTTACCACTCATCAGCTGGTCATTTGTATTACTTGCTGTGCACAGATTATACAGTAAAGGTAAAGTAATAAAAAGAACGTAAAGTACATGATACCATAGTATAACTAAGGATGGTCTCTTATCCTACACCAGTGCATAGTTTCATTTGAGTTGTTACTTCATATACAGTGTTTCTTGCCTTACATATTTTGTATATTATCTTGTACTGATGTCCCATACGGGAGACCTGCATTTCATGCTGCAGGTACAAGTGTCAGTAGATCTCCCAAGCAGGAGTACATGATATCCAGCTGCTATTACCAAGCTCCAGGTTGCTTTGGAGTCTTGTGTGTCTAGAGCTTATATTTTTGTGTTGTATAGTTAGCCGAGGCGGGGCCTGTCCCGACACTTATCAGATACTTTTCCTTACTTAGAGGCTTTGTAGACTTTGTAAATTAAAGTGTGGTCATGTCTTGTACTTTAGATAACGTGGCCCCAACGTCCCAGCCATATGCATTTTCTTTTAGCTTGTTATCACTGTTTATTTTCTTAAAGGCATGTCAAACGTAGAAATCCCTTATAATACATATAAAAATAACATAGATACAGGTTGGTTCTCCCGGGCCTTATCAACAACGGGTGCCAATTTGCCCTAATGGGACTTTGGGTGTGACAAAAGTGGTATCAGAGCAGGTAGTCGTAGGGAGTCTACAAAACCGTGTCTATGTAGAATCTTGTTTATTGATGTGTTGTGCACCACATTTATAAGTAGGAGGCTATGTGGCATTTAGGAGTTGTTACTTTCTTTTCATTCTTTAGATCATGACATAGAGCCAAGTGTTATAGGTTCATTATGTGTAACTCCTAAATTATTTTGTATAACAAGTATGCTAGAAACCAGGCAAAACAAAGGTAAAGGGAAAGGAGTAGAAGTGGTGGTTGGTATACCCTGTCAGGTGAGACAATGAAATGAGGTTCAAGAGGAGTCTCTGTCACAGACATCCCCAACTCCTCCAGCTCCTGATGAACCCGGAAGTAGTGAAATTCCCCCAGAACCACCTATCGATGCTACCATGTTGGATTGTAGTCCAACTATTGACCCATATAGTTGCTTGCCAAGGTCAAAGATAGGATGGTCTAGTTATAGATGCAGGTGGTGCGAATAGGGCAGCTGGCATAAGGATACATGATTTCCTTAATTTGGACCCTCCATCCTTCACTGGGTCAAATCCTAATGAAGATCCCCAAGACTTTATTGATCAGATTCAGTGCACTTTAGATGTTATGCATGTGAGTGGTACAGAAGCTGTCGAGTTAGTGACATATAGGTTGAAGGGTGTGGCCATATTGTGGTATGAAGCTTGGAAGCAATCTAAGGGTATAAATGCACCCCCAACTACCTGGAAGGAGTTTAAAGAGGCATTTGTTGACCATTACTTACCATTAGAGATCTGAGAGGCCCGTGCAGATCACTCTTGAATCTCCACCAAGGGAATATAAGTGTGAGGGAGTATATCCTTCAATTTAATTCCCTGTACAGGTATGCTCCTAATGTAGTTGCTACTATGGCCGATAGAGTTCATCGATATGTAGATAGATTGGATACGTATCTGGTCAGACACTGTACCATTGCTTCCTTGAACAAAGACATGGATATAGTGAGAATTCAAGCTTTTGCACAGAAATTGGAGGATCAGAGGCAAAGGAGAAGGACACAAGAGCTAGAAAGGGACATTCCTTGAGGGCCAGGTCTATAGGGCAGTTTAAACCATCCCAAGGTGATCTTAGGCCTTTGATTTTCTAATAGAACACCTAGGCCATTATCCTCCTACTCTGCAACCAGTGCTCTATCATAACTTCAGGGGTCTAGGAGAAATCAGTTTAGTCCAAGAAGTGAAGGCCAAGGCACCCGGACAGCGAGATATTCGGCAGGCCAGCAAATGACTCCTACACAGCCTTGTAAACAGTATGGAAGGAGTCATTCAGGTATATGTCATGTCGGGGCAGATGCTTGTTATTGGTGTGGTGCGCCAGGGCATATGATGAGAGATTGCCCGAGAAGACGTATGGGTGATATAGCATAATCTACTGGGTCAGCTGTTGCATCATAATCATCAGTTCCTCCATTAGGTAGGGGTCAACAAGCACCTAAGGGTCATGGTAGAGGTGTTAGAGGGGCAGCTAGCTCTAGCAGAGTCTAGAATCGCACTTAGGCTCGAGAGAGTCGGCAAAGTTTGGAAGCTTCACCTGATGTGGTCACAGGTATATTGTCCATCTTTTCACATAATGTATATGCATTAATTGACCCTA
>JAABOM020032040.1:0-17310 GCA_011800125.2 Solanum clarkiae
AAGAGCCATTTTGCTTTATTCCATCATACTCCAAAGCCAAAAAATAGTCAATCTTTGGCTCCATCCGAGATTGATGGGCTTTCAGATAGAGTTCAAATGTTCAATTTATGAAAAGGAAATACTAAATTCAGTTTATGTAGCAATAGAACTTAAAAGGTATACCACTCCTAAGATCTGATTGTGTCTTTTCTCCTTTACCAAGAAAGGGACAAAGAGAGTGACCAAGTAACAATCAAATCCTTGATTTCACAAGAATCAATTTTGCTATCTCACATTGAAATCAATGATGTTCATTGGGTTATCATATTACAATAGTGCAGTTCTGAGTAAGTTTGCTAAGAAACTGGATACTCTAATATGATAGCAACACACTTATTTTAGATAACCATGACGTTTAGGCTATCTTATATGCATCTCAACTATTTCACGAGATACATGTCGCATCACACCAAATGACCCCTAAGAATTTAGTGGTCATAGAAATTGAAAAATAGTGAAGGTATGCAATGACAAGGAGTTTTGGACATAGATATGACTTTCTACAGTGAGCAGCTATGTGTTCCAAGAAAATAGAGAGAAAATACTTACATAAAGTCTAATCTTTGGTCTATATTGTATATTCTCAAATTTATTTTTTATTTGTTTTTTCCCATAAACAAGTCTATTAGTTACTGTTGTATTGACCTCTAATTTGTAGTTTTATCTTTATTTGGTGGTTACTTGTATGTTTGATTTATTTTACAAGGGAATATTTAAAACCCCTCTTTTAGATATTTGAAATTTGTTTCTTATGGAATGTTGATGATATTTGCTTACAGTGGTTGGCATTGGAAAGAAGAGAGGACCAAACTCCTCTGAGAAGTAGATGAGGACATCAATTACTTTAGCTGGACAAGCTATGGTGTATCCATTTTGGTTAAACAAAGCTAATTTTAGAAGCTAATTCAGAACCCATCAAGTTGTTTAAGCACTTAGCTAAACCTCTGTGGCAGATCCAACCTCTATTGGACAGACTTCAACTCATCATCAGCCAATTCCAAGTGTTTAAATGTAACCACTGTTTAGAGAAACCAATGTTACTGCTGATGCACTTGCCAAACACAGTCATACTTGCAATGTTATTCAAATTTATTTTTTCAGCCATACTTGAAGCTAGAGCATATTTGGCCATTGATAAAATTGAGACTGCTACTTTTAGAAGAAGGAAACTCAAGACGATTAAAAAACCTCCCTGATCATTCTAATGTTATTTTGAAATCCCTTCTTAGGCTATTTCTTGGTTAGGTTTGGGCTGTTAGAAGATTAGGTTCTTCTTCGCTTGTAAAAGGAGAGTCTCCCTTATTTATGCTTTCCTAGTTTCTTTGTATCGATAGCAGTCTTCTCATTAGGTACTTAATGTATTAATTGGTACGCATCTTAATGTAAGATTGAGTTCTTTAGTATAACAGCGACACAAATTTTTAAGCACAAAATCCCATCAGATCATACATTTAACCATAAATTTCCCACAAAGTCTCGTTTGGAATTTGATCCCTTAACCTTAACTTGAATAGAAAAGCTATTTAAGGTTCAAACTTTCAAAAAAGTATCTGAACAAAATAATCAGGACTTATCAAACTAGTAATTTTGAAACGTCAATGGCGTAACTTCTCAATAAGATAGATATTATGACTCGGAATTAAAAAACATTCATAAAGGTTCTATTGTATTAACAGATAGTCTATGTATTAACACAAACAGAGCACCAATTAACAGAGCGTCTATGTAGTTGCTATTCTTGAATCTTTTAAAGAAGAGATCAGACGTCATATACAAAACGAAACAATTGTTTCCCTACACTAGTGATCGTATTCACAATAGAACTTCTAAACAATCATAAATTAAAGATATATTAATAGAACGTCTCAGTGTATTAATAATCACGTGTCTTAAGTAATAGGGACGTTCCTTAATATAACAAGGATGCACTTTACTATATGTTTTTAGAGATCAGAAACACAGAAAACATCAGTTTTAAGAGCCATTTAATTAATTAGTAGTCAGAGATTAGAAACACAGAAAACATATAGTAGTCAGAGATCAGAAACACAGAAAATCACTTTTACAGATATGAAATCACTTGAAAATCACAACTGATGCCTAAATACTAATTAGTTTATCAAGATATTTGTTGTTTTTTTCCTAATTAATGCCTAAAACTAATCAATGAACATGATAGAAAATAATTATAGGGGTAAATTTTTAGTGAAGGTTTATAAATCAAAGAAGATACTAGAAAACGTAGCAACAAAGTAGTGAATCTAAGAACATACTAGAACACGTTGCAGCAGAGCACTAAATCAATGAAGACACTAGAACAGGTAGCTACAGAACAGTTTATCAAAGAAGAAATTAGAACACGTAGCAATAGAGTAATGAAGATGCATGAAGTACACACCGGAAAACTTTGTTGTTCTGATCGATGTTGCCGCACCTGTATGCTGCTCGACTTCTTGTTCTGATAAACTAGGTTATAGAGACTCCTTGTATTGCGTGAGTGATCTTTTAAGGAATGTTTTCCTTATGAACATGGAAAAGATTTTAGGTTAACAATTCCTTATTTGATCTAGAGTGGGAAAACCCAATATTTAGAGGGGGCAAATTTTCTTTTTGGTGGAAACTTTATTCTACAGATTTTTTTTAAACCAAAAGAATTGTTGTTCCCACACCAGGCGATTATACTTTATTTCTCAAATTAAAGAGGATTTTTTTGTGGGTATTCTTTTAAATTGCCACTAAAAATATACTTAGTACTGGCTATTACATATTTGTCGTTAATATCTTGCCTCATGTGTATACATTAGTGGCAATTAGCTAATTACCACAAAATAATTGTTGCTAAAGGACCCTTTCTTAATAGTGGGGTTTTCTTCTACTGCTTCTCTATGACTAAGTTGACTCAAGAGAAGGATATTTTTGTGGACCCGATGAGTGTGAAAAGAGTCTCTAAACCTTGAAGAATAAACTTGTCCCCGCTCCCATCTTGTCTCTACCGGAAGGGTTGGAAGGGTTTGTTGTGTATTGTGATGCCTCCTGGATTGGTTTGGGTTGTGTCTTGATGCAAAATCGTAAGGGTGAGCCGATGCTTTTAGACAACTCAAGATGCATGAAAAAAATTATCCTACTCATGATCTTGAATTGACCGCCATGCTTTTTGCTTTGAAAATTTGGCGTCATTATTTGTATGGGGTGCATGCAGATGTATTTACTGATCATAAGAGCTTCCAATATGTGTTCACTCAAAAGGATCTCAACTTGAGAAAATGATGTTGGTTAGAGCTTTTTAAGGATTATTATATGAGTGTACATTATCATCTCGGTAACGCTAATATTGTGGCGGATCCTTTGAGTAGGGTGTCTATGGGTAGCCTAGCTCATGTTAATGATGGGGGCAAAGAAATGGCTAGAGAGTTCTATTGGTTGGCTATATTGAGGGTTAGGTTGGAAGAGGTTGATAATGGTAGTATTGTGATTGTTGATAGTTCAAAATCTTCCTTGGTTGATGAGTTAAAATCAAAGCAAGATCTTGACCCCTCCTTGTTAGAATTGAAGGCCTTGGTGAGAGAGGGCAAGGTGGAGGTTTTCTCCCAAGGCGGAGATGGTTCACTTAGGTACCAAGGTAGGTTATGTGTACCTAGTGTTGATGGCTTGAGGGAGAAGATTCTTGATGAGGCACATCATTCTTCCTATTCTATTCACCTTGGTTCTACCAAGATGTATAGAGATTTAAGGGATGTATTTTGGTGGGGAGGTATGAAGAAAGACATTACCAAATTTGTGTTAGGTTGTCATAGTTGCCAACAAGTCAAAGTCGAACATCAAAAGCCGGGTAGCCTAACCCAAGATATAGAGATTCCTACTTGGAAGTGGAGGAAATTAACATGGATTTTGTTGTTGGGTTGCCTAAGACTAGAAAGTATTTTGATTCTATTTGTGTTGTGGTTGATAGAATGATAAAGTCGGCTCATTTCCTACTGGTTAAGACTACTTATAGGGCCAAAGACTATGCTAGATTGTACATTCATGAGTTGGTTAGATTGTATGAGGTGCCCTTGTCTACTATATCGGATCATGGTTCTCAATTCATTTCACACTTTTGGAAGTCCTTCCAAAGAGGTCTTGGTACCAAGGTAATGCTTAACATGACCTTTCACCTTCAAACGGATGGCCAAGCCAAAAGAACTATCCAAACTCTTGAGGATATGCTTAGAGCTTGTGTTTTGTAGTTTAAGGGTAGTTAGGATGATCATCTTCCATTAATTCAATTTTCTTATAATAATAGATATCATTCTAGCATTGGTATGACTCCTTTTGAGGCTCTCTCTGGTAGACGTTATAGGTCCTCGGTTGGATGGTTTGAGGTAGGGGAAATGGCATTGTTGGGTTCGAACCTGGTCATGGAGGATATGGAAAAGCTAAGATTGATTAGGGGGAGATTGAAATGGCCCAAAGTCGTCAAAAGTCTTATGCCGATGTGAGGAGAAGGGAGCTTGATTTTAAAGTTGGTGATAGGGTCTATTTGAAGGTCTCACCCATGAAGGGTGTGGTTCATTTTGGTAAGAAGGGTAAATTGAGTCCAAGATATGTGTGTCCTTATAGGGTGTTTATGGTGATCGGTAAGGTATCCTATGAGTTGGAGTTGCCTAGTGAAATGGACTTGGTTCATCCGGTCTTTCAAGTATCCATTTGAAGAAATGTGTAAGTGATTCGAATAATATTCTTCCATTGGATATTGTGGGTGTTCTTGAAGACAACTTGACCTATTAAGAGGTTCCAGTAGAGATCTTGGATAGACAAGTGAAGAGGTTAAGGAACAAGGATGTGGCTTCTGTTAAGGTCCTTTGGAGGAATCAACAAGTCGAAAGTGCTACATGGGAGACCGAAACGAACATGCAAAAGCAATATCCCTATATCTTCTATTCTACTCAATCCTAAGGTACTAATTCTAAGCCATCTATGTGATTTCATGTCTCATGTATCAGCCCTATATGTCATTTGCATGCATTCATGTTTATGTTGACAAGTTCATGGTGATTTTGACACTTATTTTGAGATTTTGAAATGATGTTTAAGTGCATTGTTGCATTCTTGTTGAGTCTAATTTCTTCATGATTATTCTTCTTATATATGTTTCTTTGACATTCAGGTGCGAATGTTCCCAAGGGGGAGATATTGAAACGACCCCAAAAAGTGCCCAAAAATGTGCCTCGGAAGTGCCCGAAATAGTAATTTCCATATATCTCAAAATTTGTGTGTGATATCGAAAATCTGACTTCGTATTCTTGATCAGAGGGCACAATTGAGTAGAAAATGTGTCTAACCCTGATTTTAGAGCAACCGTATCAAAAATTGAAAATCGCAAAATGTAATTTCCAGTGAGGTATTCGTGCCTTAGCGCAACGCGGCTGGGGTGCGCCTCAGTGTTATTTTTGCCTAATTTTTTAATCTTGGTCTAAGGCTTTTGGGTCTTGGGACAAAGACTCCCCATGTTTAAAAATACCTATAGTTAGCTATATTTCACCTTCATATCATACAAGACATTCCTCAATACTCTCTCAAACACTTAGACAAATATTTCACCCAAAATTGCCAAACCTCATTCCGGATCTTAAGGATTTCACTCAAGCTTCAAATTCTCATCTCAATCTTTATCAAGGAATTCTCCAAAGCTAAGGTATGAGGGTCTTAACCATTGGATCCTTTCACCCATGGTGCCCAAGATTCCTTTTTACATAATTTCATGTCTCTAATATGATTTACTTATGGGTCTTATTTACTATGAATTTGACTATGAACTATGTTGGGGTTCCATAAAAGTGTGACTATTTGAGCATGTTTTAAGCTATGAATCTTGGATCTATCTTGAGATTTGATGAAGGGTTTTGGTGTATATTGCATGATACTATTACCTGGTATTGGTGGGTTAATTTACTTCAATTTACTTGCATGATTTCACTCTTGAATTGAATGGTTTTATACTTGCATTGAAAACCCACCAAGTATTTCATAAAATATCAGGTTAATGTATCTTGAGTTGTTGAAGGCCTAATGCTTGGCATGAGTTAAATGACTTTATGATGATGAAATTATGGTATTTATGTGATGATTTCATAATATGTATCTATAGTGTTGTGAGTTGACCATAACCAATTGAGGGGTTGATACCTCAATCACCTTGGATAGGGGTGGTATGCCATCAACCAATAGAGGGATTGATACCTCAATCACTTTCGGCTCAGGGTGGTCATGTCCGTCAACAAATTGAAGGGTTGATACCTCAATCACCTCGGATGGAGTTGGTAAACCATCAACCAATTGAGGGGTTCATACCTCAATCACTTCCGATAGAGGGTGGTCATGTCCGTCAACCAATTGAGGGGTTGATTCCTCAATCACTTCTAAGGGGTGGTCTACCTTGGATTCCAAGTACTAAGTTGCTTGGTCTATGGTGATAGTCTCTTCCTTCACATGTAATATGTCCTATATAAGCATGTTTTACCTCAAGTATCATTCATATATGTCATATTGTTATTATGCTATCCATTTCTTATGATATTGCTTTTTGACTATGTTGCCTATCTCTTATTGTATTGCATCCTACATACTTAGTACATTCAAACGTACTAACGCATACTATATGCCTAGATGATGACCATGTAGGAACCGGAGCTCCTCACGATCATCCTCATCCTCCCTGTGGCTAGTACTATCTCTACAAAGTACGTTGGTGAGTCCTCAATTTCGGGGACTGTCATGACCCAAGCCAAGGGCCTAGCGTGATCGGCGAATGGGGAACCTGAAGTAACCCCAAACAAGCCTCATAACAAATCATTAAACATCCTTGGTCGCAGAAGCAATTAAAATAACAATAAGGGATAAGCATAAGCATGGGGAAATGGAACAAAGGGAGAGATAGAGTAAAAGAGTAATACTTAAATACCATAGATGAGTCAAGCTCAAGCATAATACACAACTTGTCCAACAACACCTCTAAACAAAGATACTTAGTGGGGGCAAGACAAAGAAACTGGGCTCACCCTCATAGTCAAAGTAGGAACAAAAGAAGAAAGTATCAATAATAGCATAAGAAACATAGACCAACGTCCTCAGAATAGATGACTCACCAACAAGCTTGAGTGAAACCGTACTAGCCACGTGGGTGGAGATGCTCAAGCGGGGCCCCAGTTCCTACATAGTGATATCATATAGGCATAGAGTAGTGTTAGTATGTTGGAATGTACTAAGTATGTAGGATAGAATGCAACAAGAGATTGACACATAATCGAAATGCATAATTAGGCAATAAATGAGTATATAGCAATATGACATGCATGCATGATGTTTGAAGTAAAACATGCTTGAAAATAATCATACTTACATAATTTGTTAACACAATAAGGTGACATGATTAGATCATCAAAATACCTTGTACTAGAGGGTGAAGAATATAGCATGAGTCATAACCCCTTCTTGTGGGTAATGGGTAGTACATGAGATAATGAATAGAATATGAGGGTAGAAGGTAGCATAGATCATTACCCCTACATATGAGCACATTGCATAACGTCAACAAGAGTACATAACCTCAACAAGAGTGTATAACCTCAAACAGAGTCCATAATCTCAACAAGAGTACATTGCATTTGTACATAAGGGTAAGGTGTAAAAAATAGCACATAACCCCTACATGTGGGAATTGGTCTTACACTAGAGGGTAAAACACATAGCACAATTCATAACCCCTTCTAGTAGGCTTCACAATACACAAGAACATAAACCTTAGCATAGGAACCCCACAACTCATCAACAATTCCCAAGAACATAACAACATGAGAGCCCAATAATTTAGTTGCAATACCAGGTGCTTTACATGATTACACACACACACACATATATTGTAACACCCCACACCTTATAATATTGGCACAATGCAAATGAAATATGACATGATTTGGGCAAACTAGCGCAAATTTTCAAAAGTGCTTGAATCTCGCGTTAATGGGCTATATGTACGTCTAGCATTTAAGAGGGTCAAGTGTATACCTGTTTTGTGTCGAAGTGAGGAGATTATGGCCTTAAATTGAAGTGAGAGAATTGAGGTGCTTGTAGGACTTAGGAAGGAAGTAGGTGAGTCAGCTACTTGCTTAGCTTAAAATTGCTAGCTAAACGGAGACAAGGCTCGACGTCGAAATTGTCCAAGTTCAATTATGAACAAAGTCCGTGTTAAAGGTGTAACTTTGGCCCATGTTTTAGTATCATAAATGGGCTATATTATCAGCCCAAGAAGTATAGTAAAAAGGGCCCAAAGGCATCACAATACACTTAGCAAATTGGGCCCAAAATTAAGTAAGTGAAAGTTAGAATGTAGGCAGCCCAAGTCCATCAAGTTGGTGCTCCAAAAAGGTCCAAGTTTGAGGGCCAAGCTGGTGGATAAGTAACTTAATATTGTATGGTATAAGGTGGTCAAGAGGTCAAGAGAAGGTCGGCCAAAAAACCCCTTTATAAAGGGTTTCAAAGTAGCTCCACAAGTAAGGTTCACTTGAGTTTAAAAAAAAAACAATTTTGTTCTCTAAAGTTCCTCTCAACTTTTTCTCAACTTGGTGAAGCAGCCAAATGGCTCCTTTAGGGTTCTTAAGGATCCTCTAAACCTTTAAGACAAAGGTAAGTAATTATAGTTATGTATTTAGTATAGTTTCATCATGAAAAATAAAAGATACACACTAGTTATGCTTGCTGAAATTGTTGGACAGATTCTGTGCAGAAAGTTGCTGCACCTTTTCCTTTTGTTTTGGTGATTTCTCTATGGTTTTTAAGTTATATTATCAAGAGAACTTGGTGTTATTAACATGGGTTGAGTTATAAACATCACCCTGAGGTTGCTGCCCTGGTTTTTCTTTTTACGCACTTTAATTTCCTACTTATTTACTTAATTGCTTTAGTCGACTATCTGGTTCATTAGTTGACTATCTTAAGCTCAGACTTAAGTTAGAAGAAAAGTGAAGAAATTTCAATTCACCTCCCCCCTCTTGCACTTTCAAATACTACTAGATCATATATGTATTGAATACATAATGTTGTCTGGACTAAGTTTTGTTGGTTATATGCACCTGGCTAGAGATTTAAATGATATAAAATAAGGACAAATTTATTTTAGTATTCAAAATAATTAAAAAATGAAGCACATGAGGATTCCTAAAGACTCAATAAATTCAAAAAATTTAAAGCTTTTACATGTGATTTTCAAGTGATAAAGGATGATATTAATGTAGCGAAGTTGTACAGTAAAGCCACCTTATACATCAAACAACAATAGTTAACAATTTTTTCTAAGATTAAGGTAAAAATCTCAATTGGGTCCAGACCACTGAAATTTAGATTTAAGAAAGTTAGTTGAATTACTTTTGTAAGACAAGGAAGGTGAAAAACAATCAATCAAGCTACTACAACATCAATAACAAAGAAAATGAATAGACAAATTCAACCACGCTCCTTTGTAGAACTTAATCATTGATGCAACATTCACAACAAGAAGAAGAGTGAAACGTTGAGATTTCACCTACAAGTTTGGACCGTAGAAGCAACATAGAGACTAACTCAAGTTAAAGATATAAAATTAGCTAAGGTGTCTTACCGTTGAGCGCAAGCTTAAAGATGATCTGCCATTATGAGTTGAGGAAGAAACACCTAGCACTTGAGTTGTCTTTGATATTTTTGAGTCTACCATATTCCTTGTGGGATCGATCCTAACCTCATATAAGTTATATATCTTGACAATGACCATTTTAACCTTAAAAAAGGAGGTGTAGCTTGGGCGACATCAACGACCCAACTAAGCCCCCAGGCATAGCATCCATCTCACAATCCAGCCACTACTGAATTTGAAGAACCGTATACCAAGAAAATCACTACATCAAGTCATAGCCATAGAGGCATAAGGTTTAGCCAAGGGGGTAAGTGATAGCCTACCTCTTTAATACGATATACATCAATACCAGACTACCCACTCCAGTAGGCAAGCATCAAAATGGTCATAAGTACACACCACAGGGTTTTGCTTACTTTCAGCCACCAACAAGGTGTAATCATAACATAGGGGACAACTACTCAGAATATCACCATCTATAACATACTTATAAACCTTAGGAAATCTAACAGGTCAAACCAACAATTAAATAATAGCATACGGATATATAGAGAGCACTAATGCTTAATTAGTATTACCTCATATGCAACTTATCTCTACTTTAGGATTTCTATCAAGAGTGCTCACTATCACGATCCAATCTTAGGACCTAGATGTTACACGGTGAATGAGAACCCGAAGGGACCCCAAACAAGCCTCTTAGCATATCATTTACACATCCTTGATCACGGAAGCGGTTAAACAACAACAAAAGGGTATAAAAGAAAAAGATAAAAGGACTAATAGGAAGTCTTAGATAACTATAAACAATTAAAAGTCAAGAGCATAGTATAATCACATCACTTGTCCAACAACACCTCTAAACATAGAACGAGAGGGGACCAAGACACTTTTTCAAGTTCACCCCTATAGTATCAAGAGTTCAACAAAAAGAGATAACATAAACAAGAGTAGCATAGCTAGTGTCCCCAAACTTGAGGACTCACCAAAGCTTATCTTCAAGATATCAAAACTAGCCACGTGCAGCATGATCGTGAGGAGCTTCGATTCCTACATGGTAACATTATGTAGGCATAGGATATGTATTAGTACATTTGAATGCACTAAATATGTAAGATACAATGCAACAAGAGATAGGCAACATAATCAAAATGCATAAACATAGGCAATGGGTAGTATAATAACAATATGGCATGCATCATCAATGTTTGAAGTAAAACATGATTATGCATAACACATTACATGTGTAAGAAGAGACCATCATCATAGACCAAGCAAACTAGTATATGAAATCCAAGGCATACCACCCCCTTAGAAGGCAATTGAGGTATCTACCCCTGAATTGGTAGTACGGGCTTACCACCCCTGACAAGGCGATTGAGGTATCTACCCCCATTATAGTAGTACGGGCTTACCACCCATCGACAAGGCGATTGAGGTATCTACCCCCCAACATGGTAGTACAGGCTTACCACCCTCGATAAGGAAATTGAGGTATCTACCCCCCAACATGGTAGTACGAGCTTACCAGCCCTCGACAAGGTGATTGAGGTATCTACCTTCCAACATGGTATTACGGGCTTACCAACCCCCGACAAGGCGATTGAGGCTTAACACCCCCTCAACAAGGTGATTGGGCTTAACATCTTCCAATAAGGTGTGGTCAACTTGAAAAACCATAGATATGTTTCATAAATTCAACACAAACATACATTTCTTTCATCATCATAAAGTCACTCTACTCATAGGCCATGCAAAAGATCATCAATAGCTCAAGAATTCTTAATCGGATATTTTATCAAATACTTAGTGGGTGTGCAATGCTAGTTCAAAACAATGCAATTCAAAAGTGAAATCATGTGAGAAAAACTTAACATAAGACAACTCACCAACACTTGGTAACACGCTTATGCAAAATACATTGAAAACCTTCATCAAATCTCAGAATAGGTCATAGATTCATTGCTTAAAACATGCTTAAACACTCAATTTTTTTATAAAACCCCAACATAGTTTATAATACACTTTCATAATAAGAGATACCTATAGATAATCTGACTTGAAAACATGCAATTTACATAAAAAAGAAGGTTGGGCACCATGGGTGAAAGGACCCAATGATTGAAACCCACATACCTAAACTTCGGGGATTTCCTTGATGAAGACTTGAATTAGAATTTGAAACTTGAATGAATTTCTTGAGATCCGAAGATGAGTTTAGGATATTTGAATTTGGATGGGATATTTGTCTAAGTGTTAGCGAGGGTTCTAGGACTGTCTTGAATGATATAGGGTTGAAAAATGACTAATTATAGGTGTTTTTACGCATGGGAGGGCTTAGGTCCAAGGCCCCAAAGCCTTAGATCGAAACAGTGAAAAACTAGGAACAAACTGCACTGATCTGTGCCCTGGCCATGTCATGCCAGGGGCGCAAATCCTCTATGATTTTCGTAAATTTTGGAAAATGAAATTTAGCTATGATTGCTCTAAAATTGGGTTTATACCCATTTACCACTCAATTTTGCCCCCTGATCACGAATATGAAGTCGGATTTTTGATATCATGCACGGATTTTGAGATATATGTAAATTATGATTATGACATTTTAGAGGCATGTTTTCAGACACGTTTTGGAGCTTTCACTCATGACCCACATAACATTTAACCAGAAACTAACATACCAATATACATATCACGGGACTCCAACCCCATAACATTTCCCATAGTACAATACCAATCAAGTAGCAGGTCCGAAATTAGCGAAGAAGAAGAAGCCCATCATCGAGCAACTATCAAACAAGAGGAAAGGGAGTGGCTCGCATGAGAGGCACAAAGATAGGCACTTCTAAGAGAACCTTTGGACCTGGTGCATCTTTTGATGATAGGGAGCCTATCGAAGGGCCCAATCCCGGTAGTACGACTGATGCCTAGGGCATCCTAGGTATGTTCTACTCCTTATTTGTACTTTATTTATGGCTTTCTACTCCTTATTTGTACTTCATTTATGGCTATGGTGTAGTGAGGGCTCTGGACTGTCTTCTTGGAGGGGATGGGGCATCTTGCCATTTCAGAGTTTTTTTTGCCATGTTTCTTTTCTCTCAAGTGTACTATCTAATAGAATTGGCATGTTTAGTTGTGATATTTGTGTAGATATAAGTGTTTATAGGAGTCTAGTGTAACATATGTTTTGCTTTGTGAAAAATGCCCCAAGTTAAAAATATTGCAAAAAACTTGTATGTGCATGCATCCATCCTGACTAACTCGTATGATTTTTGGAAAGCATGGTATGCATTGTATGGTTAGCATCTTGATGAATGAAGCATGACTGTGTTGATTAGTGCTAACTAGTATAGGAGATATGCCACGTGCATGAGCTTATTTGCTTAATTCAATTAATGCACTTGTAAGCTATAACTTGCCTGGTTAGTCCCACTAAAATAATTGAATAAGTAGATTAGGACATGATCTTAGGCTTTGTTGACAAGTCACTTAGCCGAAATTTGACAAACCAAATGAAATTATCCCCTTTTGAACCAAAAGTTGAGCCCGAATAGACCTTTTTTGTAATCATGCAACTCATCTTACCTATCTATTTGCAAATCTTTACTTTGGCCCTAGTATCTCCAAGGACATTGTGAACCTTAGCCTAGGTAAAAAGGCTAAGTTGAGGGTGGATTATACTGGCCCTGGTCCTTTAAAAAGACATTGTGAACCTCAACCTAGGCCAAAAGCCTAAGTTGAGGGTGACTATTGTAGGAAAAGTAGAAAAATAAGTGTGGAAAAGAGCCAAGTGATAAGAGGAAAAGAAAAGTTTGGGGTGTGACCATGAGTAAAACAAAAGAGTAAAAAAGAAAAAGAAGAAAGAGAATAAGTGAAAAACGGAAATCACTCCCAATGGAAAAGAAAGTTGGAAAATAGTGACAATAAGAGTTGGAGGCCGAAAATAGAGGGTTGAACCAAAGTAGAGTCTTGGAGGGGAAAATTAGTCACTCTGATCCTAAATATACCTCAACATTACAAGCTATAAAAGTCCTAATGTAATCCTAAAAAGGTCATTCAAGAGTCAAGGTGGCATAAATAAGGGCAAGCATATAGTCGATACTTATGTGTGTACCGAAAATCACTTGTGAGAGTGAGTGTCTACATTCTAGTCTCTGTTTTACATTGATATATTATGTGTGTGTGTCCCGACCCAATCTTAAGACCTAGATGTGAAACGGCGAATGGGAACCCAAAGAGATCCAAACAAGCCTCTTAGCATATCAATCACACATCTTTGATCGCGGAAGCAAAGTAAACAACAACAAGTGATATAATAAAAAGGGAAGCGAGACTAAGGGAAGTCTTTGATAATCATAAAAGCATAAAGAGTCAAGATCATAACATAAATACACCATAATATCTCACAACACCTCTAACATGGAATAGAGCGGGGGCCAAGACACTTTCCATGCTCACCCTCATAGTAACAAGAGTTCAACATAAAGAAATATCGAAATAGCAAGAGTAACATAGATAGCGTCCTCGAACTTGAGGACTCCAAAGTACCGAACTAGCCATATTGAGGATGATCAAAAGGTGCTCCGGTCCCTACATGGTAATATCATGTAGGCATGGAGTATGCATTAATATATTTGACTGTACTAGTATGTAGAATGTAATGCAATAAGACATAGGCCAATATAGTCAAAATGCATAATAATAAGCAATAGATAAGTGAAATCTCAATATGGTATGCATGGTCAATGCTTGAAGTATAACATGTTTGTAAATCATTCAACTTGCATAGGACGTAATACATGTGTGGGAGGAGACCTTAACCAACATAAGTAAGACTAAGTGAGCTACGACTTGTAAATGCCGATGATTAAGGGTAAAGAGGTGGTCTACTTGACAAGGTAAATCATACTTCACCTTACAAGAGTCTGTCCCATTTCGGAGAAGTAACCTCCCTTACAAGAACCTGTCCCATCTCGGGGTGGATTTTATGAGAAACTTTGTCTTATGGGAGCCTATCCCCTTTCAAAAATAATTTCAAGAGAAAGTGCACTTAATGGATCCACTAGTAAAGCAAGGGTAAAGTATACTTCTATGTTGGCACATAGTTTGAGGAAAGAAATATGAACCCATGGAGATGGTCCATGCCACATCTTATCAGTGTTAAGCCTAATCCCACGGAATAATCGAAATAATCATACTTTAACAATTTATAAAAAAACATAGAAACATGACATGAGTAGCTCTAAAACATCTTAGACCTCTAATGAGTGAGCCTAACTTTAAAACATAAGAATAGATCATCATCAAACATTACCCTTGCATTAACATCAAAGGCCTATAAGAGGCAAAATCCTTGAAAAAGGGCTTAATTTGGCATTTACAACGTCATAGATATTTTCATGAATTCAACACATTTTTGAAAACCCAAAATCATCATAGAGTCACTTGACTCATAAATCATGCAATAGATCATCAATAACTCTAAGAACCCTTGTCAAGACATTTTACCAAACAATTGGTGGGTGTATAATGCTTGTTCAAAATCATGCAATTCAAAAGTGTAATAATATGTGAAAACTCAATGCAAATCAACCCACCAGCATTTAGTAAAACCCTCATATAGAATACCTTGAAATTCATCATCAAAACTCATAATAGATCATAGTTTCATAGCTCAAAACATGCATAGTCTCAATAGAGAAAACTCATTTATCGTACAAGCTTAAAATAGATAGTCATGTATAATAAATTAATATTTCATAAAATTCCAACATAATTTATACTCATAATCCATAATAGAAGTTATCCACAGATAATACAACTTGAAAACATGCAATTTTCATAAAAATGGAGATTCGGCTCCACGGCTGAAAGGAGCCAATGGATGAAACCCACATATCTTAGACTTGAGTTTTCTTGATGTAAACTTGAAGGAGACTTGAAGCTTGAATGGAGTCATTAATATCCGGAATTAAGCTTGAGACAATTGAATTTGGATGGGAATTTTGATAAAATGGTTTCGAGGTTTTAAATAGGATTTTTGAGTGATATGGAGTTGAAAATGACTAAGTATGGGTGATTTCACGCTTAAGTTGCATGGGGCTATGACCCCAATGCCCTTAGCTGAAACAGGAAAAATAAGGGAGTGCTAGCACAACTCTGCAATGGGTCCGCGTCGCAGAGCCATCACGCAC
The DNA here is from genome assembly GCA_011800125.2 of Solanum clarkiae. Lineage (NCBI taxonomy): Eukaryota > Viridiplantae > Streptophyta > Magnoliopsida > Solanales > Solanaceae > Solanum > Solanum clarkiae. The sequence continues at coordinate 15,877 of JAABOM020032040.1, forward strand.
CACCATTATTTTCAAAAAATTTTGTGAAAATCATTTTTCGCTACGGGTCTTCTAAAATCTGGGTTATACCCATTTTCCACTCAATTTTTCCTATGATCAAGAATATAAAATCAAATTTTTGATATCACACACAGATTTTGGACATTTTGGGAGCATATTTTTGGGGCGTTTCAGTGTGAGACTTATTTGTAGTAAGGGCATTATCCTTGAACTAATTGGTTGCTAATACAACAGGTTCATCTTTGTTCATAATCTTATGTGGGCTGACTGTACATTGTATGATGTTTACCTTGATCTGTGTGGGTTTGTTTGGGGTGTAAGCATATTTAAGTATATTTTCTAGGCATATGTGTTGAAATTGGGGGGTTACCCATAGTTCTGATTGAACACTTATATTTATGCTTTGTTTTGTTGAGTAGTCATTTCTTGAGGGCAAGCAATCATTCTAAGTTGATACATTGATGAGTCATGGAAATACGACTCTTATAATGCTTTAAACAAGGATTTTTGCACATTCTCAAGCACATTTGTTGGTTTGATGAGTTGTTTTATGTTAATTTTTAGGAAAATGGCCAAGGCATAGAGTTTGAGCAAAATGCAAGAAAAGAAGTGAAAAAAGGAGCATAAGTGTTGTCATATGGAAGCCTCCATGGGCCATGTAGCATCACACAGACCATGGGAAGGCACGTGAAGACGTAGGCAAAGAAAGCAAAGAATAAAACCAAGTGAGAGACCACGAGTGCCTTCATGGCTCATGTGTCACACAACAGATCGTGAGGCCCGCCGTGGCCTCACACTTGGCATGACAAAGGACGGTTAAAAGTCTGCCCAAGGGGGTTGGTGATGTTCACGCTCCAATAACAAAGCAGTCCCAGTCAGTAATAAACTTAACCGAAAGTTAGGGCAACTTCGCAGGGAATACGAGGCTTGACCAAGTTGACCCACTAACAATCATTTCAATCATTGATCACGATATTCTCTAAAATGCGGGGAGGGTTTGATTCAAGTTGAAGAACAAAAATAAACACTACGCTAGTTATGCAAGAAGATAATCAAATTGAGGGACAACTTGGAAATTGTGTTCCCCATGATTCGTTGACTTATTACCCTAGACAATATGACTCTAATTAGGAATTCGCATGCAGGATGGTAACTTAGGTTCTTCCAGCCCTCTTGTGCATGTGAAGGTCGAATTTCACCATGGCACTTGGTCGGCAACCATGGCGTGCCAACTAACTATTACCCATTATCCCAGTCAACCTCCCCTTGGTCAGGTTTGGTTGATTAGACAAGAACATATCAATCGAATCCTGTCATTTACTTACCTTTTTGTAACACCCCACGTCTTACCATACTTATACTATACAAATGAAATATGACATAATTTGGTTAAACTAGCGCAAGTTTTCAAAGGTGTTTGAATCTCGCGTTAAT